>JABXWE010001116.1:0-102596 GCA_014611495.1 Limonius californicus
TCTACAAAGTGATTTTTTAAAAAGTCAATTGCAGCAAGCCTAGAAAAAAAGCTATTCCGTCTGCAGTCAGCTGTAATGAGCTTTGAATGACATTTACCTGTATGTCAAACTGTGTGACAGTTCAGGTAGTTAAAAATTTTGGCCCAACAAAATGTGAAAATGAACAAGTATTTAGTTGCAACTGATTTGTAATTTATTAAGGTAAGTAAATTACAGGTTTTTCGTCAAGATTTCATTCACAGCACAGCTATGCTGTTACAATTTTCATATTGTCAGATTCTAAAGCTTAATATAGACGGGACAATCCACAGGCTACTGCAATTGACTTTTTAAAAAATCACTTTGTAGTTGGTTTATTCCTAATAGTGATATGCAAGTAATTGAAAATTGCTTTTCGCCATTAACTATTTGACGTGAACAAAAGTTTGCCTCAACAATAAAAGCTATTTGTGCTGCAGTATAAGTCATTTTTAATAACAATACTAAGATAATTAATGTATACTACTGACAGTTCATAAATTTGACATTTCAATGAATTTTATTTTTATTAATCATAGACATGACTTCAATTTCCTTGGATAACTGAAGCTGAAATGTAAATGATCACAAAGTACCTAAGACTGAGGTTCATTTCAATACATTGTGCAAAGTTGTAAAACCTAACCTCACTTTTTGACTTTGACAACTGACCGGAAGTTTCATTATTATAGTTGTTAAATTATCAACTTGGTAGTTAGTCTTAACTCATACACATCCGCGTGTGACGTCAGGAGCAAGAATCCTGGGACAGATACAGTAGTACGAGCGCTATTTGTGTTGTTTACAGCAACTTGAAAAGTTTAAATCGGCCAAAAAATGGAATTAAATCGTGAACATTTTCGTGCGATTATTTTTTACAACTTTCGACGTGGATTAACTCAACAACAGTGCTTCGATGAACTTAATTCAATTTTTGGCGATGAAGCACCATCACGGACGAGTGTTACCCATGGTTTACCAAATTCCTTCGTGGACGTAGTTCGTTCAACGACGAATTGGTGAAGGTCGTCCAAAATCGGTTGTTTCTCCGAAAAATATTGATGCGGTGCGTTGACTGATACTGCAAGATCGCCATGTGACTTATCGTGAGATTGAGGTATCCTTGGACATTAGTGGGAACCAGCATACATTCAATATTGCACGAACACTTGGCTGTAAAAAAGATTTGTTCGTGTTGGATCCTACATAATTTGACAATCGCTCAAAAACAAGCTCGTGTCAATTGGTCGCAGAAAATGCTCAAAAAATTCGATCGCGGTGCTTCAGAACATGTGTATGACATCGTTACAGGTGACGAATCGCGGATCTACGCGTATGAGCCCGAAAGTAAACAGCAGTCGACTGTCTGGGTCTTCCAAGGCGAGCCAAACCCAACAAAAGTCGTTCGTGCTCGAAGCACTTCGAAGCAAATGGTGGCCTGTTTTTTCGGAAAAACTGGACATGTCTCAACCCTACCATTGGTGCAACGTAGAACGGTTAATTCTGAATGGTACATAAGCATTTGTTTGCCACAAGTCATCGGAGAAATAAGGAAAACCAACCACCGAAGACGGATCATTCGCCACCACGACAATGCGAGCTCTCACACATCGGCTCGAAAAAGTGACTCTTCGAGCCAATGACTTCTATTTATTCCCGAACATCAAAAATATATTGCGAGGTCAACGTTTTTCGACACCTGAAGAAGCGGTTGATGCGTTCAAAATGCATGTTTTGGAGATACCTCAATCGGAGTGGAAAAAGTGCTTCGAAAATTGGTTCACACGCATGCAAAATGTGTATTGATCTTCATGGAGAATATTTTGAAACAATAAAGCCATTTTCGATGATAAATATTTGTTTTTGTTCTCTAATCCCGAAATATAAGAGGCAACCCTCGTATACGCTTTAGCGCTTTATTGTTTTGTCTAACGTGTTAAAAATAACGACACAATCTTAATGACTTGCATTGGTCGATTCGTAGCCATACGTACAGCAAAGTTTCATATACAGGGTGTCCTGAAAGTAAAGGGCCACAGTTTAACTACAGCTTCCTGAGGTCAAATGGAACGGATTAAAACAAATATACTTTTGTACAAAAGTCCTTCCTTAATAAGTTATTTTAAAGAAGAGAAAATATTTTTAACATTGGATATATTTCAAAAACAAAATGCCGGATCAAGCTGAAAATTGGTACACATCCACTTCGTGGGAAGCAGAACATTCTCAGCTATAAGCATTACTGCATGTTGCAGAGGGCGCTATCAGCTGATTTTTTTAAATGTTAATAAACAGAAGCTGTAAGAACAAATTGAAAACACTTAACACAACAACAACTACTTAATAAATAAGTTGGCAAAACAACAATACACTGAAAAATATATTTAAAAATATGTAACAAATACATTAAGTTAGTACGCTGAAATGCTTTCCTTGTAAACGGTACATTTTACTGACCGACATGAAACAAGTTACACCTTTTTTATCTAAAAATAACTTCTCTGTGTCATAAATTTACCCATAAGAACAAAAATTATCCGACAGCGCCCTCTACAATATACAGTAATGCTTATACGTTGAGAATGTTCAGTTTCGCCTAAAGTGGATGTGTACTTACCAATTTCCAGCTTAATCCGCCATTTTGTTTCATTAAGGCGCCATAATTTCTTAATGAAGGTCTTTGGTACTAGGGTATGTTTGGTTTAATCGGTCCCATTCGGCCTCAGGAAGCTGTAGTTAAGTTGTGTCCATTTACATTCAGGACACCCTCTAAATAGCATATTTACGGTTCTGGTGTGTAGAACGGATCAGATGCATGTCTTATATACTGAGTGCAGTGAAAGACTCGAAAGGCCAATCCAGACAAGAAATCCCTAGGACTCAAGTATCCAGCAACAGGTCGCAGTTGAAATCCAGTTTTCCTTTTAAGGAAAACGTTTAGGTCTTGCAGTTGAGGAACATTGTCTTCTCGATAGCCACAGTATTTCACGAGCTGGGGCCAATTTTCCAGATATTCTTTGCAGGCGTGCTTGATGTAGAGCTTGTGAAGTTCGCGGAAAACGGTCCCCCTTAAAACCAATTACTGCGTTAATTTGAGCAAACATTGGATTATTCGGCAAGCTTTTCAGAGTGTTAACTTTACAATTAAGCCCATTCAGAGTGGCTGACTGGAGATGTAGGGAGTTTAATGTAATTGATTCTGTAATATCGAAAATTTTGGATCTTGCAATCAACTTGTAATTCAGCGCGAAGGGGAAGCTGTTAATTAGGAATCAGTTATAGAATTAACCTAGAGAACACTCTAAAATTGCAATTGAAAGAATCTATAACATATTTTACACGTTGTTATTTAGTATTATTGAAAATTCTTACCAAGTTTTTATTTCTTCAGACGTGTACTGTACTTTGGGAATTGGTTGGCCGCTACAAAAGTTTATGCAGTTGTATTATAGGCACGTCTGTAATTATCTTAATGGATCTTACTATTTGTAATTCTTGGCGATTTGAGAGAACTGCTCTCGTCGCTTGCGGTATGTGGGATCCTTGAATCCGGGATGGTCAGCATCCAGTTCAGTTCCATACATTAGCACATTTTGAGCGCTATCCAGTTCGGAAATTTTCCTTGGGAACCAGGGCATTTCGTCGAAATCTACGGCATACATTAACTCTAAGCGAACGTTCTAAAATTTATTTTTTGAGAATTTAAATTTTCAAGAAAAACTATATTATTTTATTACATTTATTAATACCTTAATTTTCAAGTTTTTATTAATAAAAGGTAACATAAGAGGTTTCACTCCCTTGTTATGCTTTGTGAAGTTACAAAAAAAAACGCTACGTTAAAGTTCTAAGAGAAAAGCCAGAATAAAACTGTTTTTAGAAAGTTGCAAATTAATTGATGGGTTATTCTGTATAAGTTTCTCGAAAAATTAGATTCAAAGCACTATGGTTGAAGGCGTTGAAGTAGAACTTTTACCATAAATTGAAAATAATGTTCCATGTTTTAATAGCTAGTATTCTGGCTTGTTCTCGAAAAATGTATTTTGTTTTGTTTCTCTGGCAGCTTTAATATTGGCCATTAAATTAATATAAGAAGATGTACTTTGACTTTATAAACATCTCGTTTTTAATTTTATATTCACATGTATTAGTGGCGGCTAACCTCCTAGGCAGTGGGCCAAATTAAAAAAAAAATAAGTCTACCTGCTGGCCCGCAGACCAAAATTTTGTGAGCTGTATATATACACGCACCCATTTTTTAATTATTTATTGCTTATGACCGCCTAATTCTCGAACGGTCCTGCTGCTTCCGGCCGTTGTCGGCTCGGCGGCACGATATATATAGAGCGATCTTTTGTAAACACTTGAAAGGATACCGCGCTGCCGCTCCCAAAATAATACCTACAGCAGCACTTTTTGGCGGCGGACGGGGCGGTATCCGTCGATATTGTTAGTAAACAACTGCAGCTGGTAATTATTGAGATTTTTCGAAGGCCTGGCTGTTTGTCTTTTTGCAAGAGAAAGGCTCGCAGGCCGCAGACTGTTGGTTGGCGGGCTGCATGCGACTCGCGGATTAACTATCTCTGAGATACAACGTGAACCAAAAAAACATACCCCTGCTTCAAGTGTGTAATCTACACATAAATTGAAGCCGAAAAGTCAAATAAATTTTTTTTCTAAAATGTATGCACGCTGTTTATATTTATTTTTAATTTTATGCTAGCTACAACAAATACATCTTTTTAATAAGAATGGTATTAGTTCAGCATTTTGTAACTTTAGTTTGCGATATAAATTAAACAAATATATTAATACAAATAAAATGCGATTTGAAAACTACTAACAAAAAGGTAAAAGGTAAGACCGCCTTGAGCAAGGTATCAACAGATAAGCTGTGTGCAATACACAAGAAGGAATTATTTTGATTAACCGCTACAGGTTTAGTTGAAAATAAATTTTTCGGACAATAGGTTGTTATGTGATTTTAGAATTTGCCGCTACACTTAATTAAGTCCGTAATTCGTTTGCCGCTTCGTTAGAATTAATAGTGTTTGTTTTAATTGAATTCTTATTTTGGGTTACTATTTTCGCTATTTTGTTTTGTCTTTCGAAGCTTGTGATGTTAACAGTCTCCTTTGTGTAAAATCTGCAAGCTCTTGTTTTTCTGCGCTAGACCTTGAACGCTTTCTGGAACTCGAGTGTCACAAACAAATTCTTTTTCTAGAACATTCCAGAAGATTTCGTAACGTGGCGCAATTTTGAGGGGAGAAGTGCAGGTTCCCGTTGCATTTTGAGTTGAGTCCATTTTTAGATCTTGAGGACTCCGATTGTCCGTAGCTCGATCAATCGGCAATCGTAATGACGTAAAGTACTGCAGGGGCGGCTCGGTTTTTTTGTGAGGGGTATCATTAATGTGTGATCCGTTTCGCTGTGGTACCAAGGGGTATCTAACAGACTGTCGGCTACTGCCGGATTATTGGGAACAACTTGATTCAACCCCAGAAAAAAATCAATTCTTTGGAGAATTGACAAGGCGCCTTTTTGGCGGATCATCGTCAAAGCCCAACGCCCGTGGTTCTGCAGCCATTTCATGTTATCGAAGGTTCCTGGCTTCGCCTGTGTTCATCGTTTATAAATGGATATCGTCATTAATTGTGCCGTCTCTTCGTCAAGGTTGTGCCTGTCTACAAAATTCAAGGTAAAAACTTTCAGTTTTTTGTTGTGCAGTCAAGAAGAATAAACCTTTTTTTTGCTCGCGTCAACTTGCAGAATTTCGCGATTTTGAACTCTTTGTAGACAACCCAGAAAGCGATCTTCAATCGCTATTGTTTGTAAAAATATTAAAATAGTATTTTTCTTGTAAACTACGCCATTGACCACACAGATAAATTGCAGTATAAATATTGTGAGTCAGCGGCGTCGTTTTCCACGAACGTTCAAGGATTTCATAGTAATTGTAATTCTAAACTATTTGTGTTATAACTTGCCATTTCGTCGTATTTTGGTCAAACAGTTTCATTATATGTGTTAAAATTTACTGCCTCTTTTATTTATGTGTACTCTGTATGTGTTTATGTAAAAATTTTGCAAGCTTTAATTATACAGGTGAAGGCACAATTAAAGGTAGGTTCCATTCACGTGAGCTGCCGGTTTCTCGACCTTCCGCGAGGACCTACAAAACCAGCTGGATTTCGGAAGGTGGCGCCCACTTATTTTGACTCGCCCTGTACACAACTTGAAGCATTTTCTCTATAAGCAATTTTACGAACCCTCCCTACTCCTCTGAGCAAGCCGCTGGCCTTTACCATCTTTTTTTGTTTGCGGGTCCAAGAAAAGCGAGAATCGGCCCGTAACAAATTTGGCGCCGTAACGTGAATCTTTTTTGGCCCGTAACAAGGTCAATACTGTATTCCATAAGAACTTGTACTGTACTCTCAACCTGCAATTCACCATAGAACTTATCTTATTTTCTTCATGCCATTGTCTGTACAATATATAGTTGTTTATTTCCAACAATTGTAAAAAAAGACGATATACAAATTGTAGATTATGCATTAGAGTTACTAAAATTATAATAGATACTACATCCTCTCTATTAAATCCTACTTCTTTCTTCCACCAATTACATATTTCTCAAACAAATTGTTAATTGGTTTTGTAACAGTTCGTAAAACTTGAGAAAAACCTAACTTCAAGAAACCTAATATTAACCAGAACATGTTTTCTAATTAATTTGTGATTTTATAAAGATTTCATACACAACGATTAATGTTTAACGGAATCTTATAATATATTATTATGTTATCGTACACTTTTTTGTGTGTAACGAATGGCGATTTTTATCTCCTTTTCTTTAAATTGCAAATCTCTATTGATGGCGTGTTGATTGTGTGAATATCTTTACTGTACGATTAGAGTAGTTTAAACTTTGAGCTTCTTAGAAATATTCGCATTAACATGCTCATGAACACTGAGTACCAATTTAATGTTAATAGAGAACTTGGGTTCAGTCCTAACGCAAAGAATATATGACTTTTCGGCAATTTTTTAACGGAAAGCAAACAAAACCGCAAGATTTGTCTACTAAGAAAACCTGTTTTGGAAATTTAATACATTTTCTGCGGTTTAAACTTTGGGTTACATAATAAGTCTCCCATGCTCGGGCAAGAATAATTCACACACACACATACTCACAAATATAGAAGAGATCACTACTAAAGATGAGCCAAATGGTGATTTCTGTCACAACATTAAACCTGGCTGTTCTGGTTAAATTACAGTGAGAAAAGCCTGTGACTTTGTCACGTGATGTGACACTATAAAAACTATCGAGAACTATTCTGACGTGATCGTTTCCGTTAATTGAAGGTTTTATCGCGTATCAGCCACAGACAGCAGTCGGCCTTAATATGTTTGACAAGCCTATTTGAATCATCAGCACTCTGGCTGGGTCTTTGTAATTGTATTTTACACAGTCACAGAGTTGCATGTGCGGTACGAAACATCACACGGTTCCGTACCCACTACTAATGACAATCACTATCGTTGTTTTTTGGACGTTGATAACAATCAGTTTCAATGCCAAGCAAATCATATCATTGTGACAAAATCACAGGTTATGGCTTCATCGGTCTAGGGCGTTTTGGCGCGGCCGGTTTGGCCCAGACCCGGTTTGGCGCAGGGAAGGTTTGGCGAAGGGACGCTTGGGCGCAAATACACTGCTCAAATAAATTAGCGGAACACTATTTGAAAGTTGTGTAACTTTTTGAAATATATATATTTAAAATGGAACAAAAACATCTTTAAAGACACATCCTTTAGTTAAACAAATTCGCAAAAACAAAAATAACATCTCTTATTTCTCTCACTTTAAACCCAAAAATATAACATCACAACATAAAACAAAGTGGAAAAACGCCATTATCACCAGTATAACCGGTAAATTTTGGGTTTATTCTACAACTTTAATATCCGATATGTCCTCCGCGAGCTTGAATGACCGCTTGGCACCTACGTGGCATGCTTCGCACTAATCTGCAAATATCCTCCTGCGGTATTCTTTCCCATTCTTCAGTTAGGGCTTCTGCTAACTGTTGGATGGTTTGGGGTGCATCTGGACGCTTGCGAATACGTCTGTCAATTAGGTCCCACATATGTTCAATAGGATTTAGGTCAGGACGTAACGGCGGCCAATCCATGACCTGAATTCCTCTTTCTTGCAGGTATTCCATTGTAACACCCGCAACATGAGGTCTTGCATTATCCTGCATAAAAATGAAATCAGCACCGAGGCCGTATGCAGCAGGAACAACATGATCTTCTAGGATGTTATTAATGTAATTTATCGCGTTCAGTCTTCCAGGAACCACAACAAGGCCGGTCCGATTGTCAATACTGATTCCACCCCAAACCATTACAGAACCGCCACCAAATCTATCGAATTCCTGGACACCGACGTTAGAATAACGTTCACCAGGACGTCTGTAGATATGTAGACGGCCATCACAACGAGTTAGGCGGAATCGGGACTCATCTGTGAAGAGTACTCGTCTCCAGTGTCGGAGTTGCCAATCGATATGCTCACGAGCAAATCTAATTCGGGCTGATTTGTGATACCGTGTTAAACGGGGCTTTCGTGCAGGTCTTCTAGGTATCAAGTTCGCTTCTCGTAACCTTTTTCTTACTGTCTGATCACAAATCTGTACACCATGCGCAATTCTGAGCGTGTTTAAAAGATCTTTAGCTGTAGCGGTCCGATCACGTAAGGAAGATAAAACAATATATCGATCTTCAATTCCGCTAGTTTTTCGTTTTCGCCCTTGCCCAGCTCTCCTTGCATATTGACCTGTCTCTCTAAACCGATTCCAAGCGCGATGAACGACGGATGGACTTGAAGATCTTTAGCAACATTTCTGAAGGATTGACCATTTTGGATAAGAGCAACTGCCCGAGCGACTTCTACTTCTGTAAGATGTCTCATTTTAACGGCACATAAACAAAATTGACATTTCTATTCATTTGTTAATGCTATGATGCCTTTACATCAGAGTGCACAATAGGGTGGAGTAGTAATTTCACTTTGTTTTATGACGTCATTTTACATTATCAAGTGTACCTTAAAAGAAACTAAAGATACCAAAGACTTTTTTGTTATTTGCTTTAGCTTAAAGATATTTCTACATAAGTGTTATTGTTTCATTTTGATGACGTTATATATTAAAAAGTTACAGAGCTACAGAAAAGTGTTCCCCTAATTTATTTGAGCAGTGTATATCTTAAAATGCTTTATTCTATAAAAGTTTTATGTTGTTAATAAAATTGCTGAATTTACAATTTTATTAATAAATCCAATTGATGAAACAACCGATTTATTAAAAATATCTTCACCAAAAGCATTCTAGAATATCTTTTATGCAACAAAATTGTTGTATTTATGTTATTCAGTCAAACAATTACTATTTGCCTACCTCAAAATATACCCTATATTATTGAAACTACTGACACATTTGCACATATTTTTTATTATTAAACTTATATAAAATTTTGAAGAGTGTAGTTTCATATTACTTCTAGTGTATTTGTTTGGTAGTTTATTATTTTAATAATAAAAAATACGTACAATGGTACTCTCATTGACATGCGGTATATTTTGAGATAGGCAAGTAGTAGTTTTCTGATTAAATAACATAAATACAACAAATTTGTTGCATAAAAAATATGCTAGATGCATATTTTTGAACGTTTGGTGAAGATATTTTTAGTAAATAATGTGTTTTATCAATTGGATTTATTAATAAAGTTGTATAATTTCTCTATTTTATAAATAACACAAAATGTGTTAAAGAATAAAGCAGTTTAATATGTGTTCGTCCCCAAACATCCCTGCGTCAAACCGTCCCTGCGCCAAGCCGTTTCTGCGCCAAACCATCCCTGCGCCAAATCGGCCGCGCCAAACCGGCCGCGCCAAACCAGCCGCGCCAAACTGACCGCGCCAAAACGTCCGGTCCCGTGACTTCACTAACCGTCTCTAGTCACTACGTTCTCTACGTAATGAAAGAGCTCATAGGGATTGGTCGTTTAGCTGTTAAATGTTGCTCGACAAAATTTAAATAAAAACCATTCGTGCATAGAAAATTATACGAATGTATACGAATATCAACGAAATCTTTTATATATAATACCAAAACAATAAATATAACGTGCGTATCGATAATAGGCCTCCAAGGTAAATGTGAAATGCAATGATTA
Source organism: Limonius californicus (assembly GCA_014611495.1). Taxonomy (NCBI): domain Eukaryota; kingdom Metazoa; phylum Arthropoda; class Insecta; order Coleoptera; family Elateridae; genus Limonius; species Limonius californicus. The sequence continues at coordinate 10,267 of JABXWE010001116.1, forward strand.
AATATTAGGGAGTAAGGCTTATGTGAAATAGTGCGCATGTAAATAACGATGAGTACCTACGCCTCTTTGTAACTACATTTACAACATTACAAATACCGAAGTTTGTTTTCGATGAACTAATACAACTTTTTAAGGATATGTTTTTCTATTAACGCAATTTTGAGTAAAAAAAACACGTAGAAGGCATCAAAATTGAACTTTATGGGCGCTATCCTTATTTGTATATGGATATTTCTCATATTTATCCTGTATTCATTTCCGTCGTACATTTAGGCGCTTCTTAAAGAATCTTTGAGAAGCTCTGAAAGAAAACACTTTTGACCATACATTTATTAACAAAAAATGGTTGTTTTCATGTATACTTTACTTTACTTTATACTAGAAGTTTGTCCCTGCAATTCATTAACACCCTGTAGATATTTCTCTTAGTTGCTTGTTGGCAAGTGTATTTTATGGGGTCGAATTTCCGCGAGGTTAGTTTTAATATCATTTACCTAAAGAGAATGTGAAAAATAATCTTTATACGAATTTTACTATTCAGGAGTTGGAAAGTGTAGTTTAGGAAAATTATGAAAATATTATAAATACACACAGCTGTGCGTAGATAATTACAGTGTGGAATGTTTATTACAGTATATAAATCAGTGTACCCTTGATGCGCTTTTTCTATTTGTGCTTTATTTTTTAATCTGCTGAACTAGGTTAAATAATTTAAATACAAACGATTTGAAATTAAAATATTATTGTTAATTAAACAAATTTATATATTCAATAATTAAGAAATTCTTATTTATAATTTTTATTTTGTGGTTTCTATCAACCCTGAACGCACAGGACTTCCATTTAACATACATTGGTTGTGATTTTGCTAGTAGTAATATTTTTGTAGGCTTTTCAGATTATTTTCAATTCATAAAATTTCATCAAACTTCTTATAGTGTTGAAAATATATTTTTTTAATTTGCCATTTTAAAAATTGTTCTATTCTAAAAAAACGTTGTTATACACTATCATTCTAAACCTCAAAAGGTATTAAAGAATAACATCACTACAATATTTTCCTCTACGAATAATTTTGACCAACTGACTTACCAAAACTAGCAGTTGCGGAAAGCGGCGTAGGAGGAGGAAATTCGCTGTCGCTGCTTGCATATTTTCCGATAACCATAGTCTGGACTTCTCTTCTTAAAAGGCTCCCAAGTTGCTCCATTTTCCGGGGTTCGCATTCTATGTCTAGTAGAATATCCGACTGGTTCACGCTTTTTTCCGACGGCCGCGACTCGATGTGCAACACGTTGATCCCTAAATCCTGAACAGCTTGTAGAGCTCGAACTAAACTTCCCACTTGGTTTTTCAAGGTGAAAATTAAGGATATGCGTTCGAGTTCCTGCTGCCTCTCGTCGCCTTTTACCTGCAGAAAACCGAGGGTGTAAACACGCAATTTTGCTTCTTACATTTTTTATGACGTGAATGATCGAAGAATCGAAGATACTCGCTTAATCGGTAGGCATGACGTTACTCGATTTTGCTTTCAATGCTGAAGTAGTTTCTCAAATATAAATTACGAATTCTACCTTTTATCTGAGATATTAAGTTTGCGCTTTCAAGTGGATTTCTTTATTGTCCGAGAAATAAAAGGAACGAAATGGCGGAGTAGGTAATACAAGTTTAAGATTACTAGACGTGTTTTTATGAAACTTAAGATCTTTTACATTATAAGGTCGCGGAATATTTTAAGATTTTAATGAAAATGATTTTCCTTTGCTATATATTGATTTACGAAGAAGGTAGTTTCAGAATTAAAGTCTCAACACTGAAAATACGAGGATTGTCCGAATTTAAACAGGAATTTATTTATAAAAAAAAGAGTAATACAATATTACAACGTTGGAAACTATATTACTGTTTGATGTAGTCGCTCTGCGACGTATTTGCACCAGCCATCTGGAAGTTTTCTAATACCTTCTTGGAAGAAGTCTTTGAGTTTCATGCGAAGGTACTCCATAACAGCTTTGATATAGTCGTTTTTCGACAAAAAATTTTTTCCGTCTAAATATTCGTTTAGTGGGCCAAACAAATAAAATCGGAGGGAGCAAGATCAAGACTGTATTATGCATGCGGAAGGGGTCCCACTGAAGTTTTTATGTCTTCAATTGTTCTTGCAGCGGTATGAGGGCGATTATTGTCTTGGAGAAATCAACAGAACTTTGTCTTCTCTTCCGTCTGTTCCTGATCGCCTGCTTAACTTTATCGCGCACAGGGGTAGAGTAATCATCATCAACAACCTTTCCGTCCCACTGCTGGGCATCGGCCTCTTCTCTGCCACGTGTTTCTCCTCAGCGATAAGATAGACACACGAGGGACCTACAGTTTAACGTCGAATCCGAACGACGGAAATTCCAGAGAAGGTTTTTAGCATTAAGATCCCACGGTTGCAAGCCGAATTGGGACATTGCGTGTGGTTCGCTGCAGACAAGATTTTTTATAAATCTGCATAGTTCTGCTTAGGTTTCGAACCCAAGCCAGAATCAACGTTTTATTCAGAAAGCGAGCGCTCTACCAACTGAGCTACCACCTAGAGTAATCATCAACAGCCTTTCCATCCCACAGCAGGGTATCGGCCTCTTCTCTGCCACGTGTTTCTCCACAGCGCTAATGTAGAAACACGGGGGACCTACAGTTTAACGTCGAATCCGAACGACAGAAATTCCAGAGAAGGTTTTTAGCATTAAGATCCCACGGTTGCAAGCCGAATTGGGACATTGTGTGTGGTTCGCTGCAGACAAGATTTTTATAAATCTGCATAGTTCTGCTTAGGTTTCGAACCCAAGCCAGAATCAACGTTTTATTCAGAAAGCGAGCGCTCTACCAACTGAGCTACCACCTAGAGTAATAGTCTACATAAATTGTACAAAGTTCTGTAAAAAAATCAACAAAGAACGCCTCTTGGGAATCCCAAAAAATGTTGTCATCCTTTTATCAGCTGACAACACAGCCCTTGCTTTCTTTGACTTTGGATATGTGGTATAACACTACTGCTTAGACGTTTTGACTCAGTAGTAAAATAATGTACGCAGATTTCATCAGTTGTCACAATTGAGTCCAAAAAATGATCTCCTTCTCGTTCATGTGGCCGCCGTAAAGAAGAAGCGATTTACAAACGATTCAACTAGTGTTCTTAGATCAACAAACATGGAATCCACGTAGCACTCACTTTACGAAACCCTAGCATATCTCTTATGATATCTTCAACGCTTCTCAGACTAATTTATTAATTTTGAGAAATTTGATGAACTGTTTGACCTTTGATCTTGCTCCATCAAGGCACTTGTTCTTCATTTTTATGATTAACCGAAGTTGCAGCTCGTGATACACCAGACTCGCTTTTTACACGAGGTCTACCGTCTCTAAACGATTTCAACCACTCAAATACCCGACTTTAAGAAAGTCATTAATCGCGGCATTGCGTGCTGGAGTTGTAAAAATTTCAGTTATGCGCTACAACTAACAGAACTTTCTAACATCGTAACCGTAACTGTCAAAATATTGTTATAGCGGAACAACGGTCAACATTTTATTAATTTTTTTTTGGGATTGTCGTCAGGTGGGATTTGTTGTGTAAATGTGTATATAATTTTTTACTCATGTTTATGATGATAGAAACGAGATTAGTTACATTTCTAGCTCTACTAAATATCTTCTCAAAAAGTAGTAAAATGGAAAATGGTTTCGACACAATATACAAGGTGATTCACAGAAGAGTATCGTTCCAAAAATAGGCAACCCAAAACACATATCACAAGGTACTGCTATATCTAAATTTCTTGACGCTATTTTGAGGTGCTTATTTGTTATGTTTGGTGGTTTACATGCCACAGCACGGAGCGCCATCTTCCTACTACCACATATACCAGCTTGCATTTAATACCACACGAAGAAAATTTAAACATATTTCCCCTAAAATCATGTCCGTCAATTTTGGATTCGAATACTTATTATTCAAATTTTGAGTTGAATAAGCTTTATTTAAACCAGTAAATTGCCAAGTACGTCAAACAGGCATCTCTATATCTCTGTAGTTCATAATACCGTCGTTAATAATTTAGATATCGCAGAGCTTTGTGATATGTATTTTGGGTTGCCTATATTTGGACCGCTACACTCGTCAATCACACTGTATTTCTTGTTTCATATTTAAAACAAAATAAATCAGAGCAGGCCGTGATGATTTCTTAAAGTTGGTATTGTTGTTGGCTAAGCTAGTTGACGGTTGACAGCTGTTAATTATAACTTTTCTTGCCTCTGTGAAATTCGATGTTTTCTGTTGTACTTAGTTTACATTTACAAACTTTTAACCATTGTTTTTAATACCCAGGTCCCAAGTGCTTTGAAAAATGTATAAAAAATGTATAGATATATTAAATTTGATGAAATGCCCATACCTGTAATTTAATTACAAGATTTCTAAAAGAATTTAACATCAATTAAGGAGGCCTCTGCCGAATCGAATTAAATATTCATTCAAGCTTTGTAAGCTTATATGTACTTATTAGTCTATTAAATATTCTAGTCTTCCGCCGGTCTTTATTTAAATCTTTGCTTTCTTGTCGGTTACTGCATGGAGAAATATATTTAACTTACTTTCATGTAAGACGATTTTTTCATACTCGTCATACTATGAATGCACAGTAACTGCTGCGTCGTTGCGTTTGATGTTTAACTGTCGGTAATAATGAGGCTGGTTATTCATCATCATTGACAGCCTTTTCGTCCCACTGCTGGGCATCGGTCTCTTCTCTGCTACGTATTTCTCCTCAGCGCTAAGGTAGAAACACGGGGGACCTACAGTTTAACATCGAAACCGAACGACAGAAATTCCAGAGAAGGTTTTTAGTATTAAGATCCCACGGTTGCAAGCCGGATTGGGAAATTGTGTGTGGTAGGTTGCAGACAAGATTTTTATAAATCTGCTAAGTAATAATGCTTAGGTTTAGAACCCAAGCCAGAGTCGACGTTTTACTCAGAAAGCGAGCGGTCGACCAACTGAGGTACCACCACACACTTTGCTGGTTATTACCAGCGCTAAACTTCAAGTTATAATAATAGCATACTGTAAATTTGCCTTTTTTTAGATTGCACTTACTGTATTACAGTTTACTCATGAAATTTATATTAGAGCTTCTATTCAAATATCTAAAAATTATTAGCTTTCCGTTTCATATAAGAAAATTGGCTGAATTTCCGATTAAAACTACAACTGTAATCAACTTGCTTTAAGAGAAGGGTTATTCTTGTTTCGTTGATTACTGGGTATTCTCATTGTAGATTTTGGGAGGGTAAGTTACCACACGTGCACTCAAGCCACAGGAACAGCAGTTCCCCAATATGGGCATCACCCAAGCCATCCAATCCTTTGGATGTACTTGAGGACATCTGCAGCTGGGGTGTGATTTCGGCCATATCAGGCCAATTTTTAATTACTGGGTAAAATCGATTACAAAATTGTGGAAATTTTATTTTTGTAAATGTTAGTTTCTATCTCTACAGAGTGAGTCGGAAGGAACGGACCAAACTCCAGGAGTATATTGTACACGTGAAAATAATGTAAAAAAACTCAAATGTTGTTATCCGATTTTTATTTGTTTTCAAGTTATAGCGTAATTAAAAATAAACAAAATTTCATACATTAATGTTTTGGCAATCATGGCATTCTTATAATAAATGTTCAAAAATACCGCCATTCACCTCTAAACATTTTCTGCTTCGTCTACGAAGGGCGCCTGTTATTAAAAATGTTTATCTAGTATGCCATATTCGAGACTCAAAAACATTTGATAACTTTGTTGTTCTGATAATGTGTCAGTGTATTGTACAGCGATTTAACGTTAATTTTGAGTTTGTACGATTAAAGTGTTACAAAATGCCGCACACTTATTCAAATTTAGAATATGCAAATATGGTGTTTGTTTATAGTTTTTGTAATGGGAATGCTACAGCTGCTGTTGAAGAATATCGTCAACGGTTTCCACATCAGAGACATCCTAACAAAACTGTATTTATCAGAGTTTTCAACAAACTGTACGAAACCGGAAAGCTTCCCAGTGTTAACATAACATCTGAACGAGCTACTCGACAAGATTTAGAAGAGGTAGAAGATATTCTGGATTTAGTAGCAGAAGATGCAACGACCAGCTCACGAAGAATTAGTACTCAATTGGGCATTCCACAAATAAGAGTAATAAACACACTCCACAAGCAAGGCTTACATCCATACTATGTACGGAGAGTACAGAACCTACAACCGGAAGATTATCCTAAACGTATGGAATTTTGTCGGTGGATAAATAATAATCCTAGTGTTGTATCGCGCATACTTTTTAGAGATGAAGCAACATTCACTCGTGACGGTTTAATAATACTCACAACTGTCATGCATGCTCAAACGAAAATCCCTACGCAACAGTCGAAAGTAATTTTCAACATAAGTTTTCGGTAAACTTGTGGTGTGATATGGTCGATGATTATTTAATTGGCCCTTTCATTTTGGAGAATCGCCTCACAGGAGACAACTACTTAAATGTTTTACAAAATGAGTTACACGGACTACTAGAGGATGTTCCTTTAAACATCAGAACGCAAATGCACTAGTAGCACGATGGAGCTCCTGCGGATTTCGCTCGTCAGGTCAAGCTACATTTGGACGAAAGGTTTCCAAGACGTTGGATTGGTCGCGGTGGTCCTATTAGTTGGCTTCCAAGACCTCCAGACCTCACAGCACTAGATTATTGTTTATGGGGCTGGTTCAAAGATGAAGTGTGCAAAGTAAAAGTGGACACTCGGGATGCACTAACCCTACGTATTAGAAATGCTGCAGCCGATTTTAAACAAAGACATGACTCAACCAGGACAGCAACAGGCGCCCTTCGTAGACGAAGCAGAAAATGTTTAGAGGTGAATGGCGGTATTTTTGAACATTTATTATAAGAACGCTATGATTACCAAAACGCTAATGTATGAAATTTTGTTTATCTTTAATTACGCTATAACTAGAAAAAAAAATAAAAATCGGATAACAACATTTGAGTTTTTTTACATTATTTTTACGTGTAGGTACAATACACTCCTAGATTTTGGTCCGTTCCTCCCGACTCACCCTGTATAATATCCTGGTTTTATAGAATTGTTAAGTTATTCCTTTCTGCAGCAAACTGAAACAGCTTGAAAGAAATTAAGCAACAGAACCAGAAACTATTAAGCGTTACACAAATATTTTTCCATGTTGTTGCGATGCCTTCTAGAAAAACATGGGGTGTGCTACAGTTAGATGCGTCAAAATTTGAAAATACATTGCAGTTAAACATAAAGAAATAAAATAATTGGATAGAATCTGTTGAACGAAATATAAAGTAGAACAGTACAGTATGAAAACGTTTAAAACATATTAAAAATAAAGCTTAGAAATATTCGACGGGTAGGTATTAAGAAAATACGAGGAAAAATATTTTAATATGTTATAAATATTTTTATACGACCTATAAGATCTCCAGAAACCATAAGTTACATTTCTTCTTTTTCTAAGATTGTTTAAAATGTATGTTGGACTATTTATATATTTGCAAAATTATTTAAAACTCTTTCATGTAGTGGCACTAATTCGATTATAAATAATTTATACCAAGTACATTTTACTTCTCTCTAAGCCTAAAACCATACGGTGTAACAGATATTAGTTTGAAATAAATCGTTACCAAAATACAAAGGACTTCTTGGTCCTAATAAATAGTTTTCAATGATTTTTATTTTGCTGCTAATATCAAAAATGTGTTCAGAATTTTGTATTTGTATTGCTAAATCTGATGTCTTTCTAAATCGAAAGTTTCTAACGAGAAATCAATAATTCATTGATAAAAGTATATCGTAAGAGACTGCCGCTATGCTGACATTTTGAACATTGGGGGCAAAAATGCAATTAAACTAACTAAAAGAGAAACATAATTTGCAGTAATTAAAGGAATTTTACAATGCAGTTAGTATTAAAAAATCAAAAATCTATAGTTGGTATTATTGGTATTAATATATTAAATGTTTGGGGAATGTACTTGATAAAATTTTCGTGCCCTGTTTGAGAAAATGCGAGATATTTAAACAAATATAAATCCCTTTCAGAAACTAAAATAAGTATTAAGATATAAAATAATTTAGCGAAGAGCTACCCTAGATTAATTTTATGCAAGTTAGGCCATTGTAGCATTAATTTATTACCAAAAGCTCTGTAATCTTGATATAACTATTAATGAAATAGAAATTCTAAAAATGTAACAATATAAAGGATGGCCCACCGAAAACGAAACAGGATTGTTTTATGACACTAAAACTCAATTCGTAGAACGCCCAAACACGTCAAATTAATTTGCCAGGGGGGCATGTAATACCTACCGCTATTTCCGTTCACCTGTCTTAAACCCCAAAATTGGCGCGACTTTCACCCTAAAAATGTTAAATAACTAAGGGTATCAAAAGACATACCATTTGAAAGCTCGGTGAATTTGCTTTACAGTAGTGTTTTTATTTTTGAATTACGAGCATTATTTTCCTCGAAAATGCAGTCAAAACTTTCCGGTTAGTAAACGAGAACCGCCAACGTCTTTACAGTACTAAGTATTCTGTTCAAAATGTCTCTGCACATTGAGTAGCATTTGTGGAGTGATTAGGCGACATTCGTTAATTATGTCTTCGTAAATCTAGCAAAGAATCGAATTGGGTTGCATAATTTTACTCTTTAGATGACCACACAGAACGAAATATGGCGACCTTGCGGGCCATTCAATAGCACTAGTATTGGCCCGGACACCTTCGATTCGAATACTGTCGAACAACCAGTGCATAAAGAGAAGGAACTCCGTCCTGTTGGAATATCAAATAATCTTTGAGGCCATGGTCGTCATTCTCTATAATATCAGTTAACATTGAATCAATATTGTCTTGTAACAATTCCAAACGTTATAAAGAAAGTTCGGATTATTTACGTTCACTTATAGTCTCACGAAATTTCAAACGATGGTCAAGGGCATCTTCATTGAGTTCTTGTAGCAAATGGATTTTAAGCATTTCGTTTTTTATTTGCTATAGACCCTATTTGCCCATTATTACCTCACTAACTCCAAGACATACTTGCGATTCACATGCTTATCTACTTGTTGCTGGGTGATCAATTCGACATTTCTAGAGAAGAACGAAATTATTTCAACTCTTTCTGAAATCGAATAAACCATTTTAAATGTTCAAAGAAAGCGACGAGAACTACGAAAAAAAAACATTAAAATGCTTACGCCAATGTACGGTCAACCACTGCCGTCTAATCGTTTCATAAATGCTCCAGCCAGAACATTTACTAGCCTGACACTTTGCACTGTAGTTCCACAGGCACTAATGTTCGGATTTAAAAAATGAAAACACTACTGTAAAGCTAATTCTTCGAGCTTTCAAGTCGTATATCTGTTGATACCTCTTGTCCTTTAAAATGTTTAGTGTGAAAATCATACCAATTTGGGGGTTGAATAGAAATAGCCGTATTACATGTCCCCCTGGCAAAGTAATTTGACGTGTTTAGGCGTTTCACGAATTGAGTTTAATGTCACAAAACACTCCTGTTTCGTTTTCGGTGGGCCATCCTGTATACGTTCGCTTTACAATATCAAAGTAAAAAACTACTATTATTTCAAATAAATCCACAACTTCCAAAAATATAGGTAGACATTTAACATACATATGCAATATGATAAAAGCAATATGTGTCCCAATTCAACATCTGGTAATGTTCCCCAGGTCCAAAATACTCGATTTTTGTACTGCGTTGCACTGTGGGTGTCTAATGTTACCACAAATATGATTTTAACACAAGAAAATCGTAAAGTAAATAATAAAATTTGTAGTCGTTTAAGGAATAGTAGAGGTTTCGAATTTTATTTTTACGTTACTAACATATAGATTGTCTTCAAAAATGTGTACAGCAAGGTCATAGGGTTGGAGTATATAAATGAAAAATGATAAAACAGTTTTAGAAGCAAAGAATGTGCATAATAAATTCTGCAAATCAGAAGCATTTATAAATTTATCCGAAATACCTGAGTCGTATTATTCGTGGGAATCGGGCAGTCTTCCTTTACTGCCCAATCTTCTCCGCTGCGGTACAACCACAATCCAAGAAGCGATTTGCCGGAAGCGCTCATAATGTACCTAGTTAAGCCTGTACGATGTTTCCGTGTTTTCAGCACTAAAGAATGAAATCACTGCTGAAACGGCGCTAAAGACCTACCTTTATAAACTCTCCTTCAGCAAGCTATTGGTTCGTGCGCAGCACGTATCTTTGATTGGCCGAATCAAGAATTTGCAGCGATTCTCTTTAAATCACAACCTCTTAGAGTTTCGGAATAAGTAGAAAATATATCTCGGGAAAAGAAAGTCGGTTTAGCAATTTACCAAATTCAAGTGTTTGTGGGTTTCGGAAGGTATTTCTTGTCGTTTTGTAAATAGCAGTGTTTTGGAAATTTTGATTTAAATACTGCTTTGGGGGTTTCGCCGAAAACAAGTACATGCCAACTTCTTATAGAAATAGAAAACGAAGATTTTCTTTCTAATTCTTGACTCTTAATTAACGAAGAGAAGAAATATGCTTCCATCATTTATTTGCCAGATAGTAATAGGCCTTGAGGCGATAAGTTTCTTAATATATTTCAGTTTTCTTTTTCTGTTCAAGTCTGCCTTTAAATATAAAAAAATTTCCCTTCGGAAGAATCCTATCAACAATGCATAATACACACATATTTTAAGAGCTTCTAAATCCGAAGATTTTTTCGTTCTTACAAAGTATTTATTACGCTACTTATTGCAGAAAATACGTAATATAAGTCTCACGGGTTTAATCTACAGGGTGTGCCTTGACCCGAGGCCACTACTTCGTGTACGTAATCTTTAGACCAAATATAGTTAAAAATTCTAATAAAGTTATGCCCCAAAGTAAACCGTTTTCAAAATACAGATTATTAAATTATTATTTATTAAATAATTATAATTTCAGAAAAGCCAATATTAATTTTTATTTTAGTTGAAATTCACTATGAAGTTTGTTCAAAATGGCGACCATTACTCTCGAGATACATTCTGGCTATTCTTAAGAGAAATCTGTTTGCCCTCCGTAACGTGTTATTCCGTATTACTTCTGCTGCCTCAAAATAGCGTCTCCTACGATCTTCAACAGTCTCTGATGGTGTTTGGTATACAATATCTTTCATCTTCTTCTCTTCTTCTTTGCTCAGACGTTTATCCATTTCTGGATGTAGTCCTCCCCTAGACTTTTCCATGCGCCTCGGTCTGCCGCTCTTCTTTTCCAGTATTTTCCAGCCGTTTCCACGATGTCATCCCTCCATCTTGCCATTGGTCGTCCTACACTCCTTCTACTTGTTCTAGGTCGCCAGTTTAGTATTCTTCCAGACCATCTCTCTCCTCCTGATCTTATAATATGGCCTGTCCAACTCCATTTTAACTTAGCTGCTCTTTCTGCAACGTCTTCTAGGCCTGTTTTGTCTCTTATAAATGTATTTCTTATTTTATCTTTTAAACTAATGCCCAGCATTTTCCTCTCCATATGTCTTTGTGCAACTTTCAGTTTCTGTATTATTTTCTTAGTGAAAACAACGGTTTCGATGCCATATGTTAAGACGGGGAGTACACATGTGTTGAAAACTTTGGCCTTAGATCTCATGTTATATTTGTGGGATTTTAGTACATACGCCAATTTTCCAAAAGCCGACCACCCCAATTTTATTCTTCTTCCGATCTCTGCTTGCTGATTTTCCTTTCCCATTTTTAAATTATGGCCTAAATACACGTATGAAGTTACGTTTTCGATCGCTTTTCCTTCAATTTCTATATTGTCTTCTATAGGTAAGTTAGACATGATTTTTGTTTTGTTAATGTTCATATTTAGTCCGATCTTTTTTGACTGCTCATTTAATTGTTCTACCATAATTTTTAATTCTTCTACATCTCGGGCAAATAACACTATATCGTCGGCATATCTTAGATTTGTTAGATAATTCCCGTCGATATTGATTCCTTTACTTCTCCATTCCAATTTCTTGAAGACATTTTCCAGCACAAGGGTAAATAGCTTTGGGGACAAGGTATCCCCTTGTCTTACTCCTCTCTGCATTTTAATTTTGTTGGTCACTCCTTCTGCTTTAATATGAAGTGTTGCTTTATGGTATATATTTTTAATTAACTGAGTATATCGTGAATCGATTCGACAGTCGTCCAAAGCATCAAAAACAGGTTTCCATTCTATAGTGTCAAATGCCTTTTCGTAGTCGATAAAGGCGATTATCAGTGGCATATTGTATTCCTGGCATCTTTCAAGCACGAGTTTTATGCTCTGTAAATGTTCGTTGGTGCCATATCCTCTCCTGAAGCCAGCTTGTTCTATCGGCTGGTAATTGTCCAACTTATTGGTTAATCTGTTTGCGACAATTCTAATTAGTAGCTTGTACATATGAGATAGCAGACTAATAGGTCGGTAGTTTTTTATATCTCCTTTATCACCTTTCTTATACAGCATGATTACCTCAGCATTGCACCAATCGTCTGGTACATTGCCCTCTACTATACATTTGTTAAATAGGTTTTTAATTGTTTTCAACAATAAATCATTTCCATTTTTTATATATTCCGTCAAAATTTTATCTTCACCTGGGGCTTTTCGGTTTTTCATTTGTTTCAATGCCGCCTTTAGTTCTTGCATGCTTATTACTGGTATATCTTCCGATCCTACGTTCATAATTTTTCTTCGTGTCTTATCTACCTGTGATTTTCGTATTAGTTGTGAACTATATAATTTTTTATAAAAGTCTTCTATTATTGCCATAATTTCTTCCCTATTTGTGGTTTCTGTCCCATCCGGTTTTCTCATTTTAAATATTTTCTTGGTTCCTATCGCTAGATTCCTTTTCAACACTTTCATGTTTGCGTTCTCTTCTATTACTTTTTCTATTTCTTCCTCTTTATATTTCTGCACATCTTTTTTTATTTCAGTTTTGATCTTTTTGTCTAACTCTAAATACTTGTTATTGCCACATTCTCCTCTCATCTTAATTTTTCTTCTTTCATTCATTAATTTTTTAGTAGCTTCACTTAATTTTCCTGGTTTACTTATATTATTTGAAGCTACAGTTCCTACTGAATTGTATATTGCGTTTTTAATATTTGCATTGATTTCTTCTATGCTATTGTTTGGTTTTTCTACCATACGCCGGAGTTCTTTCTGTAATGCCACCTGATACTCTGCTTGTTTTGATTTAAGGATGTTTATGTCTAAGATTTTGTGCTTTCTACTGTTTATTAGTTTGAGCCTTTCTAGCCTAGTGTTTATAATCACCTTTGCTCTTACTAGTCTATGATCACTCCCAGTAGATATTACATTTAGAGTTGACACGTCAGTTACTATATGTTTTTGACTTACGATAATATAATCAATCTCGTTCTTATATTTTCCGTCAGGGCTTCTCCACGTCCATTTTCGTTGCGGTTTCTTCTCAAAGAGGGTGTTCATGGCATATAAGTTATTTTGCTGCATGAAGGCTATTAAATCTTCCCCTCTAGTATTTCTTTCCCCAAGTCCAAAGTCCCCTATGCACCTCTCCTCTAATTCTTCTCTTTTTCCTACTTTCGCGTTCCAGTCGCCTAGAACAATGGTCAAGTGCGTCCTAGTTTTCTGCAGTGCCTTCCCTACGTCTTCATAAAATTCCTGCATTTCCTCCTCTGTCGCTGTACTTGTTGGTGCATATGCTTGTATGATTTTCTGCTGGTATTTTGTGCTTATATGTAATATGATATATATTACACGATTTGATATGCTTTGATATGTTGTTATGTTATTCTTTATGTTTTTATTGATAAGAAAGCCCACTCCGCCTGTTGACTTATTTTCATTTCCTTTATAGTACAGTACATTCCCACTTTTCATTTGGACACATTCCTCGCCTCTTCTTCTTGTCTCGGCTATACCTATTATATTCCACTTTATTTTGCTGATTTCTTCTTCCAATTCAATTAATCTCTCTTCTGTGGATAGAGATCTGACATTGTATGTAGCTATGTACAGACCGACTTTATTCGTATTGTTCATTTTTCTCTTCTTTTTAACTTCTTCCTTAATTTCACTCGAAACTTTGCCTCCCCCAGAATCCACGAGGCGAACTGGCACAACGCCAGTGTGAGATTCTGGACCTTTTTGGATCCTACTCACCTGGGGTATTCTTGTTTTGTATCTCGAGTTTTCCATCTTACTATTCGGTTTATCGGGGGTATTTGGCACTTAACATGCCACGCTTGCCAGGCGTGTTGGCATGCAAGCGGTAATCTTCCTAACTGAGACTGTTGGTGCCACCGGTGATCTTTTCGGGATTCATTCGCTGCCACTCATAGGTTATCATCCCACTTTGATGATAACCGGTATGCTGAGCCATTGTCTTTGCCTCAAACATACCCCCCTTCTCTTGTTTGCTTGTCGACCTAGCCATCCTCCGGGATTTTCACCTCGAACTTTGACTAGGTTGCTCGACGTAACAGGTTCCACCACGAGTAGGTAAGAGTGGGGCTGGAATGCAGAGGCTAGAGAGCTTTCTTGTTAAGCTCTTATGTTGCGCTTGACATTCCCTTGGAACCTATATATCTTTCATATAGTCCACAAATAATAATCTGAACAAGTTAAGTCCGGAGATCTTGGGGGCCAGGGGTGCTGTTCTCCTCTACCAACTACATGTCCGTCAAACCGTTGATTCAAAAATTGTCTTACACCTAATGCAAACTGCGCAGGGGCACAATCGTGCTGGCACCACATACCATGTCTGATCACCAGAGGGACATCATCTAACAATCCTCGAAAATATCTCCTAGAAAATTTAAATATATGTATACCAGATATTCACCTCCTCCCCCCCCCCATGCATAGCATTGGTATTAAACTCTAAGAGGAAAAGCAGAATACAGGCTGCCGAGATGAAATTCCATACAAGGGTTAAGGGCGTCACAATATCAGATACAATACTAAACCACACAATAAGAGAAGAGCATAAAGGATAAAACGGAAGAAAACAAAGAAAAATGGATTCAATATCTAAAGAGAATGAAAGAGAACCGTATACCTCTATAAGCATACACTTATAAATCCCAAGGATGTAGAAGTCTAGGGAGACCGAGGAAGAAATGGGCCGGAAAATGCGAACAGCCTAATCCATGAATGGCAATGATGATGATGATGATGATATTCATTGAAAACCTATGTTGATAATTTGACACTGCGATTTCGTGTGGATTCTCTAAATCCCAAGAGTGGCTGTTCTTTCTGTTCATTAGCCCATTCCTTGTAAATGTTACCTCATCCGCGAATAAAATTCTATTACGTAGATTTCAATTTGAATGATCCAGTGGCAAAATTCCATACGACTAGCGAAATCTATAGGTGAGAGGGCTTGAACAAGCTAGATATAAACCATAATGTTTTAATGTTCTACAAACTCGCATTCGTAGTACATTAATTTTTGCAGATACACGACAGAGGTGCTGGGATTATTATCAGTTTCTCGCAGTATATTGTCCTCATTGTCTAGTACTTGCTGTATTGGACGCTCAGTCGACGGTTTCGGGAAAACTGGCTGTGCACTCGTTAGAAAACTCGTCGATCTGGTAGTCGCCGATTTGGAAATCTCAACCCATATTCTCGAGCAGCTACTACTGTGTTTCCATCACAAAAACCGTACATGTAATGGAAATTGGCCTATTCTCGCGTTATAAAGGTAAACATTATCAACACTGTTAATAAGCGCTTTAGTATACAATATCTTTCACATGGCCCCACAAATAATAATCTAAACAAGTTAAGTCCGCAGATTTTGCGGACCAGGGGTGCTGTTCTCCTCTACCAATTACACTATGTTGATAATTTGACACTGTGATTTCGTGTGGATTCTCCCAATCCCAAGACTGGCTATTCTTTCTGTTGATTAATCCATTCCTTGTAAATGTTGCCTCATCCGTGAATAATATTCTATTAGTAAATTTCGATTTTGAATGATCCAGCGGCAAAATTCCATACGACTTGCGAAATCTGTAGGTAAAAGGGCTTGAACAGGCTTGATATGAAATGGATATAAACCATTACGGTTTAATGTTCTCCAAACTCGCATGGGTGGTACATTACCTTGTGCAGATACACATGAACAAAGGTGCTGGGATTATTATCAATTTCTCGCAGTATTTTGTCCTCATTATCTAGTACTTCCTGTATTGCACGCTCAGTCGACGGTTTCGGGAAAATTCCGTGTTCACGTAAGTGGTTGTGCACTGGAAAACTCGTCAGTCTGGTAGTCGCCGATTTGGAAATCTCAACCCATATTCTCGAGCAGCTGCTGCTGAGTTTCCATCACAAAAAATGTAATGGATATCGGCATACTCTCGCGTTGTAAAAGTAAAAATCATCAACACTGTTAGTAAGTGTAAGCCAAGAAATCAACTTTATGGTTCTTTACTGTTTGACATACAAGTAAATAATATCATTTCCATAGTAACGTAGACAGTTTGTATCAAATACTACTTATTGTCATTTATTGTTTCGTCTGCTTCGGTATTTAACTAAAACAGGCCATCACTTCTTTAATAGTCGGTTTAGCGAAAATGACTACTCTTTAGTTTCGACTTCGTTTCGCCTCTCCTACACGTAAGTTTAGTAGTGACCTCACGTCATGGTACACCCTGTATAAGAGCGTAAGAAATTTAAAATCATGAAACTAAATTGCTTATACAGGGTGATTCTACGCATGTGCGAAAAACTTTAACTACGTGTAGCTGAGGTTATTTAAACTCTAAATCGCCTAGTAATTTTTTTATTCGGCACCTTCGCAGGCATATGAGCCTTTAAAGTTTTTGTAGATGAATTCACTAAAATTTAAACAATTTATTTGTTTCTTGTTCCATTTGGATTAACGCGGTCGTTTTGGAAAGCTAACAGTTCAAACTTAATTTCGAGATAAGAAAAATGTACAAACGAGTGTGAATAGTGGCTGAAATCAGACAACTACAAATTAAGCTTGGACTGTTAGCTTTACAAATTAGCAAAGTTTATCACAATCGGAGAAGAAACAAAAAAGTTATTTACATTTTAAAGAATTGATGTAAAAAAGTCTCATGATTCGGTAATGGCGCCGAGTTAAAAAAGATTACTAGGTGATTTAGGGGTTAAATAACCTTAGCTATAGGTGGTTAAAGTTTTTCGCACATGTTTAGAATGACTCAGTATATAAAATACATATTTTCCTATGATGATATAAAAATGAGCCTTATTTGGCCTTTTGAATCAATTACGAAAGTAAATTATATGTATTAACATTCCATTAATCAAAATACTTTCGTGTTATGCAAATCTCAGAATAAATAATTAGCAACATCCGTGCGGCGAGGAGAGTGCTCTGCTACAGACGAAAATAGGGTGAAATTGATAAGGCGAAAGCTAAGAATGGGCAGTGGTACAAAGTGCGCGTTCAGCAAGCATTTTCCCTTTCCAATAGAATTTTAATCCGAACAAAACTATTAACTTTACGTTATGTAACAAGCTATCGTTTCTGAAATCACTGATAAATAATTGTTGTCTAATTCCCTTAACGATCTATTTACTTAAATCCGCATTCTAAGGCCCATAAAATAGTTTTTGTTTGCTTAATATTTAAACCTAAAAATGTTTCGACGTACGATAATGCAAGTTTAAGGCGACACAATGAGCAGGTACGTAGGGCTATGTTTGTAGCGTCCATCTTGTCTGGCAAAACTCTCGCCCTATCAATCGGAACGGGCTCTAACTAGTAAAATTTTCTTAGCCAACTATTTTCAGAGATACGATAGTCAATGTTTTTTCTTATGTGCGTAATATTAAATTTTATTTTTTAAATAGAGCGTAAAAAATGCTTTACGACCATGCTTAACATGCATATGCCAAAAATAGAAATAATGTTAAAAAAAATGGAGAAGCTGTTTTCATCTGGGTGACTTTGAAATTGCCGTAAAGAAATTAAATAATCTCTCCAAAATAAATGCATTTGGATTTACGGAATTTGATCTAAACAAATTATACTTGAAGAAAATATTGCCAGAGACATGATGATCATATCGACTTAGTGATAGACAGCAAAATGAGGCAAATACGGCGATGTAAAAATAGTATGTAACTACCTAAACATATTTATTTGCTAAATTTAACAGAAACACTAACACACTAACTATCTACGGGCCTTCAAGGCTTAAGTTACATAGCTGAGTAGAGAAAAAAAAAGCTATGCTATCCATTGGTAGTGAGAAGTATCCCAGATTCCAATAAAACTAAATTCTTTGACGTCACTCGGAAAAAAACCTAAATACGTAGCATACGAATACTGGTTTTAATTTAAATCTTCATTAACGCTTGGGGGTGTATGCCATAAACTTTAATTAAAGGCTTTAGTAAATGTAATAATACTTCTGTTACATTCTGTAGAAAGAAGGAAATTCATTTTCAAACGATATTAAATACCGGTATTATATTGAAAAAGAGCAAATTTGTGTTGTATTGTGGAAAGTTCTAAAAGAGACCTTATTTGTGTAAAGATTGAAGGTCTAAAATTGCCCCTTGCCCAGTGCTGTCGAAAATACTGTCTTCAAATACAGTGTCGTCCAAATCAATTCCGTAAAATACAGTGTCCTCAAAAATAGTCCTGTCAATTACAGTGCCATCAAAAACAGCGCCGTCAAATACAGTGACGTCAAATACTGTGCCATCAAATATAGTCCTCTTAATTACAGTGTCGTCAAAAACAGTGACGTCAAACACAATTCTGTCAAAAACATTGACGTCAAAAACACTGCCGTCAAATACAGTGACGTCATAAACTGTGCCGTCGAATACAGTGCTATCGAAAACGCTGCCTTCAAATACAGTAACATCAAATACAGTGCCGTCAAATATAGTCCTGTCAACCACAGTGACATCAAAAACAATGACGTCAAACACAGTGACGTCAAAAACAGTGTCAAACACAATTCCGTCAAAAACATTGTCGTCAAAAACATTGCCGTCAAATACAGTGACGTCATAAACTGTGCCGCGCTGCTTTCAAATACAGTAACATCAAATACAGTGCCGTCAGATACAGTCCTGTCAATTACAGTGCCGTCAAAAATAATGCCGTCAGAAATATTGTCATCAAAAGTAGTCCTGCCAATTATAGTGCCATCAAATACAGTGCCGCCAAATACAGTGACGTCAAAAACAGTGTCGTCAAATACAGTCCTGTCAATTACAGTGCCGTCATAAACAGTGCCACCAAATACAACACCGTCAAATACAGTGCCGTCAAATATAGTGCTGTCAAATACAGTCCCGACTGGAAAACTGACGTCAAAAACTGCGCCGTCCGTCAAAAACTACGCTGTCATAAAATTTTTAAAGAAATAAATCGTCTTTGCTACGTAAAATAATTTAATTGAT
Organism: Limonius californicus; assembly: GCA_014611495.1. Classification (NCBI taxonomy): domain Eukaryota; kingdom Metazoa; phylum Arthropoda; class Insecta; order Coleoptera; family Elateridae; genus Limonius; species Limonius californicus. The sequence continues at coordinate 29,831 of JABXWE010001116.1, forward strand.
TAAAATCTCACAAATTGGTATAAAGTTAGAAAAGAACCTAATTGTAAAATCGTGTTTGTAAAAATAAATAATACGGTTTTGCCGTAAAATTATTTATGTAAATTTTACATTAGAAAAATAAGAAAGATGTGCGACTGTAATTATGAATGTAATTACGTATTTCCTTTAGTCTAAAGTAGCAAATTATTATTTTTGGCTACATTTTTGGCTGTCGCTATATTTTGTGGGTGCTATTTTTGACGGTTCTAGTTTGAGGCACTATAATTAGCTTAGACCTTTGTAAGATCTCAAATTCCCTAGAAGATCTTTTTTATTTAGCAAACAAGTTCAAATAAAAAAATAAATAATACTTTTTTAAATTAAGTAACCCATACAGCTTTTTCCAAATAAAAATTAATGGAAAATATGCATTTCTTTCTCCATTTAATAAACATATTTTTTTAAAGGCCGTAAGAAGATTAACATGGATAATTTCTATAGTTTTATTACTGGAAACAAACTAAAATATTGACATACGAAGTACTTTCAGGATATTGCAAGTTAATGTTTTTCAAAATTCAATAATACATCATCAAGATCACAAATATTATACACATCTATTGTGTCATGGAACTTTTGCCAGTTGTAAAGTTCTATATTTTAAACTAATTTTAGGAGGAGTGTTCAGATTTAGACAGGAATGTTTAAATTAAAATTCCATCGGACAGACAATACCAAAAACTAAATAAATTGAAGGTTGCCCGTGACTCTTGTTGCCATATTTAAGCAAGTGTTTTGGCCTAATATTATATTGATAGTTACAGTTACGATGTCGGAAAGTTCGGTTCGCTGCAGCGTGGAGCAGCGCATATAATCAAATTTCTTACAAATTAAGGCGTGAATTCGTCTGAAGTTTTTACAAGATTGCGAGCATAATATCGAGAGGAGTTTGTTTCTAAAATCGAGTGTTTAAATAGTCAAAATCTTTCAGACATGATAGAATTCGTGCAGAAAATAAGCCTCGTGTACGACGAGCTGTAACTTCGATTAATCGTGAAAATAAAGAAAAAGGTAATACCCTTATGCTGCAAGACAGACGAGTAACAGTTCGTCAAATTTCTCAAAATATACATATTAGTGTTGGGGCAGTTTTAAAGATATCATAAAAAATAACCTAAAGTATAATAAAGTAAGTTCCAAGTGGATTTCGCACTCGCTGACCGAAGGCCAGAGCTTGAATCGTTTGCAAATCGCTTCTTCTTAACTGCAGCATTTTTAGACTCAATTGTGACAACTGATGAAACCTAGTTACATGATTTTACTCTTGAAAAAATGTGCATGCATGCAATGGTGTCACACCATATCTCCAAATCCAAAGAAAGCGAAAACTGTGTTGTCAGCTGGTAAATATTTGGGCAACATTTTATTTGGGCATCTCAACAGGTACACTTAGTTGATTCCTTACAGAACATTGTATAATTAATAAACAGGCGATCAGGAACAAATGCAAGAAAAGACAAAGTTCTGTTTGCTTTCTTCTATGCTTCCGTCTTCATCCCGCAAGAACAATTGAAACCATAAACAAGCTTCAGTGGGACCTTTTTCCGCATGCAGTCCTGTCCTGTCTCCTATTTTTATTTATTTGGTCTAATGAAAGAATTTTTAGCAGGGAAAAGATTTCAGTCATATAACGACGTTATCGAGCTGTTCAACAGTGGATACGCATGAAAAGACTTCTTCCAGAAAGGTATTAGGAAGCTTCCAGAACGGTGGCGCAAGTGCATTGCTAGACAGGGATCATCAGCAACAGCCTTTCCGTCCCACTGCTGGGCACCGGCCTCTTCTCTGCCACGTGTTTCTCCTCAGCGCTAAGGAGAAACACGAGGGACCTACAGTTTAACGTCGAATCCGAACGACAGAAATTCCAGAGAAGGTTTTTAGCATTAAGATCCCACGGTTGCATGCCGGCTTGGGAAATCGTGTGTGGTGGGTTGGAGACAAGATTGTTCTAAATCTGCATAGTAATGCATAGTAATGTAAGGCTTCGCACCTAAGCCAGTTCCGACGGTTTACTCAGAAAGCGAGCGTTCTACCAACTGAGCTACCACACACTTTGAGCTACCACCACACTTCAAACAGGGGTACTATAGTGAACACTAATATAGTTTTCATTGTTATAATATTGTAATACCGTATTTTATACATAAACTCCTGTTTAAATTCTAAATCTCCTTGTGTTACATGACCCATATACACAATTTCCCATTATATTTTAGCGAAAAATATTTCCTTTACTCGTTTCTTCATAGTTTTTTTTTTTTTGTGACATAATGGGTATTTTCTCTGTGAAGTCATAGGTTTGCATCTTAAAGGCCTCCATCAAATTTATGTTTCTTAACAGCCTTTAAGAACCATTAGAACTGTAATATATTATTATGATGTTTTATTGAGGGACCTACATATGAGCCCCACAGTGAAGCGACAAAAAAAATAGTATGTTTGATAAAAGGGGGAATGTAGCTTTCCTTGCACCCGTAATAAAGATGATCTCCCTTTCATATATATAAAAAAATATTACAATATTATTATATAAGTTGTTGAAACAACACAAAGGGCACACTTCAAACATAAACTTTAAAAGAACTCTTATGTCAGAGTTTATAATATAAATTTTGGTAACTGCTGTATAACCTTTACATTCTTGCGCTGGTTAACTGAACAAGACGAAGAATTCCAGATAGTAAACATGAACTTACAAAATATGGATGCAACAAAGAAATGAATTAAATGTTATCGAATTATCTAAGTTTTTTCTTACAAAACGTTAAACAACTTTAACAATTAAATGAGAAAGTTTCATTACATTAGTAAGGTCTAATTTATCAAAGCGTTTTCAAACGGACCCACCTTTTCACATAGAAGCACTTGCTTATTTTCTTCTGGTGTTGGTAAAATTCACTAGATGAAATTAGGATGGCACTTCTGCGCCCTGTTCTTGAACTTCAAAACGAAAATCCATCCCTTGTTGCATTTTTCCTTCGTCCTTCGTAGAAAAACTTTGGACTGAGTATCTTCTATTCGTAAAATCGTAAAAACAAGGCAATTAACCCAATATTATTCACTGATTATTACTTCAGATGTGTTTAAATTAAATTGCATGGCTATTCCGGTTGCAGTTCCAGCATATGATGCGAATAACTCCCAAATAAGTAACAGGTATAAAACTTTTATCCAACGTGTAGATGATTTCTAACGTTGAAGTTTGTTGGCGTTTTAAACGTCAAACGCAGACACAAACAAAACATGTCGAAAAAACAGCTGAAGTTTACAGACACTACTTTGATACTCGGCTAGTTTGTCGGATTTTATCCATTTTTCACACAGATAAGGAACAAAAAACGCTGATTTCAACCGTAACACTTAATAACATAGTTTTATCCAAACAGGATATAATACACACACGAACAAGTAACCATGCCAAAATCATAATACAAACTACAAAATAAGTACATTTTACAAAAACATGTGACTTCCTCTACCAATGGGAAAGCAGAATGAAATTAACACAAATTAACCAAATCCTATGTATTTAAATAACTTTTTGAAAGTGTCATTCACATCAAAATTGAAATTATAGCCATATTCATTATTTAAAGCGGCATGTTTAGACACCTCACACGCCTTATCATTTATTTTTTATAACAAAATTCATATTCATTTTAAACATAAATCACCTGATATTAATAATATTACAATTAATGATTATCAAAATCATATTGAAATGTTCTTCACACCTACATCCAAATATTACTCACAAGAAACATACAATTCAAGGTCAATTTTCTTCCAAAATTACATGTTAGTTGACAGTTGTCGAACATAATACACAAATCTCATATCTTATTGTTTTCCAGTTGAAAAACTCACAGTCAAGTTTGATAAATACCTCTAATTTCTTCATACAATTATTACGACTACGAACAAGCAAAAACGAAACAGAGAATTTAAAGGCTATACACCAGGTCAACCCAAACAAAATCAACGGAGATGACAAACACTAATTGAACATGACCTTTACTTGTTTTTAACAATTTATTTTTCAGGTTTAAAGCATAAAATAGCTTTAAATTATCTAAATAAGTTAATTTTCTATTAGATTATCTAAATCAAGGTTCATATAACACAGCAATGTACAGAAAATTTCATAGTTGAAGCTGTCTACAATTTGACTGGTATATAAATGGAACGATAGCAAAACATTTAGCATTTAAAAGAGTTTTGCAATAAATTCTTCAGGTTTCTAAGTATTATACGAGTCTAACTATTAAAGGTTTATATTTCTCAAAATGTATTCGGTTTTATTTATCCAAATCATATCGGAAATTCTTATTTTCCTTTCATTGAATGTGCTTTTCTACTTCTGCAAATGAGATTTTCAAAATATAAGTATATGATCGAAGATTTTTTAACCTGTGACTATTGCGGTCTTGCAGTGTTGAAATAAATTAATATACTGCTGGAATCATGCAGAGATTACTATTTGAAAGACGAGAAGTGTGTAACTCATTCAAATCTACGCTTATTAAATCATAAGCAATTTTTGTGGTTTTAAAGGTAATGAAGTTATCTACATACGTGTAAATTTCCCCTTCGCAACATTGAATTTCAGTTGCATTTTTAAATGTGAACACAGAATATTCAATGAAGAAATTTTATATATTTTTCGCAACTGTTCTCTAAAACAACATCGTATGTTATTATACAACCGTAAGTCATCAACATAAACTACCTTCATTGATATACTTGGCAGATGTCAAAACAAAATATCACCAAAAAAGCTTTTAGAACATCAAAAACGGCATATTTTGTGTAAAAATTTTTATTAAAGCATTTGAAAAAAGCAGACGAAATTGGGCTCTGAGGGAAAGCGGTCCTCTGTTGAAATATTTTTTTAAATAATATTTATTTATTGAGTATGTTATATATTTGCAATGATTAATAAAAGTGTGTTCTGAAATATAGTGGTAAAATTTGTCAAATTCACAAAAAAACAATTAATTTTTTAGAGACTTAAAAATGACGCAAGTTGCAAAACTATACCTATTTATTCCCTAAAGATATTGGTTTCATCCACAGTTACATTAACCTTCTTAGATATTTGTTTTCGTTTTAATCTTGTGTGTATTTCTCTCCGCACTAGTTTATAGAATGTTACTCCCGCACTATTGTTAAGATTTAGATGGAAGTTCTTGGTCAATTTCTTAATGTGTTCTTGAATGGTTGCCATCCCTAGTTCATAATGCAGTTGTTTGTTTGTAATATACCAGGGGGCGTTAACTGCCAACCTGGGAACCTTATTTTATCGTACTTGAATTCTGTTTAGATTTGATTTTGTTTCCCTAAATTTTACATCCGTATAAGACTAGTGGCCGTATCAAAGGTTTATAAAGTAGTGTGTAGGGATGATTTTCTATTGATCAGCGGGTATAGTTGTATGAGTCTAGTGTGGCAGTCATTAAGCTTTTTATTAACGAGGTACTTCCACGTGAGTCGGATGTCTAAGTAAATGCCTAGATACTTAACTGATTCTGCATTAGTGTTCCATGGAATGTTAAAATTATTAATATGTAGTAACGGCGGGTTGTTAATCCGTTTAAGAGTAAAGATCTTGGTAGAGCTCATGGTATGATTTATTGACAAGTTCCAAAGTTTGAACCATCTAGCTATAGTATTCATGGCGTTTGGGAGTTGTACTATAGCCTTTGATAGGTTAACATTTTTAGTCAATGTCTTCTGCAAATAATGCTAGGTCTGCATTGGTGTTAGGAATGTCATAAAGAAAGATACAATACATGTCTTAAATAAGACAGGTCCCAGTATGCTACCCTGCGGTACCCCTGCTTTAATAGGCCTTGTTGAGGAGATGGCTGTGTGTATTTTGACTGCAAATGTGCGGTTTTCAAGATATGAGAATATTATTGCTTTTAGATATTCCGGAATGGTAATTCGAGAGATTTTGTATTTTAGCTCTTCGATCCACACTCTGTTAAAGGCCTGGGCCAGGTCCACAAATACTGCGAACAATCTTAATATTAAACAAGGAGTCACGCACAGATGAATCCCACAACAATTAAATCTAAGCTAATAATACCTGAAAAAAATACTGTAGGAAGACCTTGTACACACAGTATTTTCTAATATCGCTAAAAAAATCTTCGAAAAAGCGGTGGAGTTGGTACAGTTAGCTTCCCTCGAAACCACTTGCTTTTGGCAGATTATTCAATATTACGTCATACGATTAAATTTCCCAAAACTGTACTTTAACCGATATTTTCGAAATTTTTGGGAAACCGAATATTCCCCTTTTTCGGACGTACCGTGAATTGTACCCCAGAAAGCGAAAGTATTTACCTATTGGTAAATTACACTGATTCGGACGCCCGAGGGTTTTGAAATCTGTCTCTAACACTCAGGTCGAGAGCTAGAGCCTGACTTCCGTCTTTTCCCCGCACTTAACAGTGCGAAGACTCGGATTAATGCTGCGTTTGCAAAAAGATAAATAATCGTCGCGCATACAGGGTGCGTTCAATAAAAGCGGCCGAACGTCACAAGGCGCCCCTGCAAGTACTGACCGGAGAGAGGGCTGCTTAACTTTCCTGATCGTAATTGCATGACAAATGTAACTGTGCGACCCGGGACCTTATGTAATAGATACCAACTAGAAAACTGTTCGGATGTAAACGGTTAAACATAATGTATCTTTGTTAGGTGACATTTGTGGATATGTGTTTGCTAAAATGTTTGCATTATTTTGAAGTGTTCTAGTCACTTTAAATTTTTGTCACTTAGTTCCACCATAGACGCATTTGTGTGACTATAAAATCATTAAGCTGTGGATCCTGGCATCTGAAACGAGTAACGCGTATATTAGAGAGACAATCCCTTCGTCTCTGAAATGTAAAACTGTTAACGAAGAAGAAGCAGGGCATAAACATCCGACATTATTTAGAACGTCTTTTTAATAAAACCAATTTTGAATGCATTAATTTAAACAAATGTAAGATTAATTTTCAAACACGTTTACTTCGTAAGTCAAAAATTACCTGCAGGTTGGTACAGATTAAAGCTATGTCACATAAGCAGCAAATTCTGCATGTTTGCTTTCAGTTTTTCAGTTATATTACGTAGACCATGCACTCTACTTCAAAGGCAAGATCAGGAATATAGCCTTAGAAATAGTGCCAGGTCACAAAGACTGTAAAAACTTTTTTTGTAATGTAGAGTAATTCGTGTGGCCGCGGTGTACCCTTATGACGTTCGGCCGTTTTTATTGAACGCACCCTGTATGCGCGACGTTTATTTAGCTTTTTTACAAACGTAGCTTTAACCCGAGCCTTCAGAAAGTTAAGTGCGGGGAAAAGACAGAAATCAGGTCCTAGCTCTCGACCTGAGTGTTACCCAGATTTAAAATTACCCCCGGGCGTCCAAATCAGTGTAATTTACCAATACGTAATTACTTTCGCTTTCTGCGGTACCATTCACGGTACGTCCGAAAAAAGGGGAATATTCGGTTTCCCACAAATTCCGAAAATATCGCTTAAAGTACCGATTTGGGCAATTTCGTCGTATGACGTAATATTCAAATATCTGCCAAAAGCAAGTGGCTTCGCGGGAAGCTAACTGAAGAAACTCCACCACTACCTCAGGGATTGACTGAAACTTTACACCCCCAGGGGCCAATTTTCCGTCGAAGGGGTAAATTTTCAAAGCCTTTGTTAGCCACGCTTCAGCTGCTCCGTTTAGTTTTCCGAGGGGAGGCACGCCGTCGATTGGAAAATCTTTTGAAACTAGTTTATATTTTGTATGTTTTATTCCAAGAACTTTAGCTATATAAGAAAATACTGCGTGTACAAGGCCTTTGTTTCAGGTATTGTTAGCCTAGATTTAATTGTTTTGAGTTCACCTGTGCGTGACCTTGTTTAATCTTAAGAATGCTCGTTTTAAATGTATTTTTTAATAATATTGATCTTTCTTTATTAACCTACCAAATTATACTCGTGTAACCATTTTACGTGTATTTTGTCCACTTCTTTAATTTAATTAAATGCCTTGTTAAACTCAACTCTATTTTATTTTGATCTTTGTTAAAAGTAAGGTGAAGATTCCTGTAAGGTTAGCTGAGAGTGATTGTTGCGTCCCTTTGTTTACGGGGCTAGCAAATGAACTTTTCTATTAGGAACAATTGCGTCAAAGAGTAAGTTTCATCACGCACAACCTTCGGATTGGCCGTTCTAAGTAACGTGGAGCTTGATCACTGCCGGTTCTAGTGATATTCCATTGGCGTCCTCACTTATTACGACTTTATCCCGAATTTGATCTGATTTAAGTGCGGAGTATTTTACAAAATGAACCCCCCCTCCTTCTCTGAGCTACGCTAGGGTATGCCGCCGTTTATATGTCACAATTCCGTTTAAGCCCGTGGCTACCTGGTGTCAAGAGTGTTCAGATAGTGCTGGCGCTTCTAACTTGACCTAACGACAACCATGTAGAGGTACTGGGACCGACGGCTTTGGCGTATACTCCAAAGCACGACTAATCGCTGTTATTGTAGCAGTAAACGGGCCCCACCCATTCCAGTAGTGATTCGAGCTTACGTTGCTTAACTTTGGTTAAGCAACAACGGTATTTGACAATGCACCAGGCAGAATGTTTATTTTCACATAAAACAGTGGACTTTTTATTTTCATCTGTAAATATTCATATATTATTTTCAGTGGCAGCAATAAGGCTATTTTATACATTCAATTTAGTTCTTTAATTTTATCTTAATATAATTAAAACACAAGATTAATTTTAAAGCTATGGATTTTTTATTACTTAGCTTACTCAATAATAATCTATAATGCTTACTATGTTGCAGAAATTTTGAGCAAAAATTTAATATAAAACCAAAAGGTTGCAACGAACACACAAGTTCGTTTTTTAGGCATCATCTAGTGTCAGGTCGGTGGTGACAGTAGTGGTGCCTTCCTAATACATATATGGTCAAAAGTATCACTAAATGAGCCTAATAAATATATGCCGAGTAGAAGATTATTAATTTAACCCAAAATATATACGAACAACAATCTTTATTTCCCACCAATTTATTGAAGTTTGTTCCGTGGATAATAAATTACCCTATATATTTAGGCTACTAAGATGCGAATGTAGCTATTATTTAAAAATCATACCATTAAGTTAAGAAGAAAGTTTGGGATTGTCCTGTCGGCGAACTAAAACGACATGTATGAGCAAAATCGAACTTGATATCTCTGGCCATCATTTATTGTTGAGACTGACTTGTTGCTATCATTGAACGATACAGTTCGTTAACGACGAGCGGCGTTTCCCCATTAATCATCGAAGCTTCAGTATCTCGAATGTGTCTGGAGAATGTGGGGGTGTAAAAGCTCGAATCGGTGAAATAGAGTGGGACGTCCGAACGTCGGAGTGCTTCAGCAAAGTAATTGAAATCGTTATATGCATCTCACTGAATAAACCATGGATCCCATTCTGCTATCTCCGGCCCTTAAAAGACCTCACGTTTGTTAAACAAGAGCCGCTGAGTTATTTTTCCTCTGCAAACAAGCCAAAGATACCCGTTCAGCGGAGCTGGCGTTTTTTAATTACTGAACATTTTTACAAACCGTTACAATTTTGAATATTACCTGGTTTACAGAACAAAGGTGTTTAATTTGCTTTTATTCTGTTTGTTACGTGGTCGTTTTTGGTAGATCAATATATTAAATGAAATGCTATATTTTTGATGTGATAAGCATTACAACGGTTTTTGTCTCATTTACATAATCTCTTCCAAAAATGTGTATCAGTGTGTTATAAATGTTATATAAAATGAAATTAGTGAAATGAACATTTATGTCATTTAGAGTTTAGAAATTACATTATCATACAAGTGTAGCTTTGATCACTTAACATGTAATTTGTTACAGAAGAAGGTATATAGTACGAGGGCAGCCTTTTAAGTTTTGAGATGTGTCATTACTATTTTCGTAAAATTTGACATTTGTTACCACCATCAGAAAAGACTGTTTTTCAACTGGTTTGTAGAATTTCGTCGTGGTCGTGCGTTCGTCCCTGATGAATTTCGTGAAGTTCGACCAAAATCGGTTGTTATTCCAAAAAATATCGATGCTGTGCGCAACATGATTGAAGAAGATCGGCATGTAACTTATAGTGAGATAGAGGCATTCTTAGGCATATCGAAGACTGCAGTGCATTCGATTTTGCATGAACATTTAGGTGTGAAAAAGATCTGTTCCCGATGAATTCCGCATAATTTGACCGAAGTTCAAAAAAGGCTCGTGTTAATTGGTGTAAGGAAATGCTCAAACAATTCGACCAAGGAACTGCAAAAACCGTGTACAACATCGTAACAGGTGACGAAACTTGGATATATTCGTATGAACCGGCAACTAAGCAACAATCCACTGTTTGGGTGCTACAAGATGAACCGAATCCCACAAAAGTTGTTCGTACAGGAAGCGCTTCCAAGATAATGATCGCTTGTTTCTTCGGTTGTACTGAACAAGTCGCAACCATTCCTTTAGAGGATCGAAGAACAGTTAACGCTGAATGGTATACAACAATTTATTCGCCAGAAGTCATCGAAGAAATCAGGAAAAACAACCCAAAACGTCGCATCATTCTTCATCATGGCAATGCCAACTCTCACACAGCACGTCAAACAATTGACTATTTGAAGGAGAAAAACATCGAATTAATGTCTCCTTGCCCGTATTCACCTGCTTCATCGCCTAACGACTTCTTTGTGTCAAACAAAAATGCGTGGGTAGCAATTTTTATCACCTCAAGAAGCTGTTGAAGCCTTCAAAAATCATGTTTTTGAGATATCAACTTTAGAGTGGAAAAAATGTTTCGCGAATTGGTTTAAACGCATGCAAACGTGTATAAATCTTAAAGGCGAATATTTTGAAAAGCAATAAAACAGTTTGTTCCAAATAAAATTTTTTCTTTCCTAGTTTTTGTAGAAACTTAAAAAGGCTGCCCTTATATAATATATTTTATTCTTTGATGCTGTCTGTAGAACTTGGCTACATAAATTTTAATAAAATTGTTTTCTAATCAATTTTCGTCGATCATCTCTTCTACTTATTCGTTTCATACTTTACACTGACTTATTTTAAATGATTTCCCTACTTTAAATTACCTGTAATACAGAAGGAATAGACTACACCTTTCTATTTTTAAACTTATATAAAGAATGGGAAGGCTAGTAAGAAAAGGCGGGATCTATTTGCCTGGTACGGTTGCTCATTTCAAGCAAAAGGTTTTAGGTAGACTTCTTAAAGTTTCCCAAAAAAGAAGCAAGAAGTAAGTGAAAAAGAAAAAATATTTTTTCACTTTTTGTGGTGCATTAGATTTTTTTTTATTTAAGCTACATGCAATTATATAATTTTTTAACTTTAATAATAACCCAAACAAATTTCAGTTATAATGTTAAAGATGACTATTTAAGGTTTTACATATTTTATTGTTTTCAGGGCTCAAAACACATGTACAGCCAAAATTTCAAAATCCCGCACACAAGAAAATTCGAGTTCAACAAAAACACTTTAATTAACTGTATTGTAAAACAGGTTATTTATAGTAAGATAAAAGTTTGTACGCCTCTTTTTCGAATGGTTTTCATAATAATTTTCAAAATTTTCTTGACTTGACAAGTAGTTTTGAACTATGTCAAACGCATGTTTAATTGTAGATGCAGAAAGTTTTCCTCTTGCATTTTCAATTTTACGCATCATTTTTATCATCAGATAGTCAACTACTGCAGTAAAACTTACCAAAATATCCGTTTTGGTTTGTCGAAGTTTTGTACGAGTACTCATCAAATTTAAATAGGAATTTATTTATAAAAAGTTAATACTATATTAGTCCGACGAGAACATATTACTCTTCGATGCCCAGTATCCAGTCTTGGACAGCTTCGATAACGTCGTTATTTGGTTAAAAACTTTTCCCGGCTAAAAACTCTGAAGTTTGCTTATGATTTCTATTACTCTTGTATATGGGCGAGCATTGTCTTGGAGTAAACAAACAGAATTTTGTCTATTTTGTTGAATGTGTTTCTGATCGCCTGCTTAAAATTATAGCGCAAGTGTCGAATAATTGCCTGCATTAACTGTACGAAGGTATGTAAGGAAATCAACACAGGACATTCCTTTGAGAATCCTGAAAAAAGTTGCTATCACTTTACTAGCTGACAACACAATTATTGCTCTCTTTGGCGCCACTGGATGCTTGCGGATTTTGTTTCAAGAGTAAAAGAACTTAAATTTAATTAGTTGTAACAAGTCATAAGTCCAAAAACGTATCTTCCTGTCTTTTGCAATTTGCAAGCGATTCAACTCGTGTTCTTTGGCAAAAAAATCCACCTGCACTGACTTTACGACGAATTTAGCTTGTTTTTTATGATGTCTCCAATACTTTCGATACTAGCTTGTAAATTTTAAGAAATTTGAAGAACTGTTACCCGTTTGTCTTGCTGAATAAAGACATTAACATTTTCACGATTAACCGAAGTTGCAGCTCGTTGCACATCGGGCTCAGTATCTACACGAGTTTTCCCGTCTCTAAAAGATTTTGACGATTTGAACACCTGAATTTTAGAAAAACACTTACTGCCGCATTGTGCTCACATCTTGTAAGAATTTCAGTCAAATTTACTTTCATTCATTAGACATTTGATTATTATGCGCTGTTGCACGCTGCAATGTACAGACCTTTCCGACATGTAATTGCAATAAAAGTCTTAGCTAACTTTCAACAGGATCTGTATTTACAGCTACAAGATTTTGTCCATACTTGTATATTTTAAACTCCTCGTATATTGCCGCAGGAATATTTTGGTCTTACAATGTTAACAGTCTAACAAATAATGTGGATAATGTAAACTTTTTGAGTTCGGAGATACGTCTATGAACCAACTCATAGGAAAAATACTTTTTTCAAACAACTCTCCAAACTTACGTGCTATTATCTCGAGCAAACGCTGAAACTGAAAACTTCTAGCAGTGCTTCCTAACCTTGGGAAACACTTTACTAAAAGCAGGGTTGAGCTGTTTCAACAAGTTTATTTTTATCAGTCTGTTAAGGAAACTATTTCAGTAAAATTCGCTAAATGCAGTGGTGCCCATATTATGAAAAGATTGTAGATACAGACATACTTTTCTTTAAAAGTAAAAGCTTTCCCATTTTCTCAAATATACACTTCTATCCCTTGATACACGGAATGACCAGCATAAATATGGCAACGTGTTTATTAGGTAATAGTCTTGCAACATCACCTTAATTATATAATAGTTTCAATATCTTTTTTAATGTTGCAGATTTAAAGTTAAATGTATAGTTAATTTAAAAAAAAAGTTGTATTTGCTACATAAGTACTTTAAACCCGCTGAGTTTTCTTTTGAATCATACATTAAAGAAATATATACATGTTGGTTGAATGATGTTATTATAATTATAGAGTAACTATTATTAGATGACTGCATTTTTCTAAGAACCACATTTACGAAGTTTTACAATTCATTCGCATACTGGTACAGTAAAGAGAAACATAATTTAACTAACACAAGTTAATATTTATTTAAAGTAATCGCTATTTACTTATATAAACTTATTGCAACGTTCTAAAAGTTTTTGAAAACAGTCGCCAAAGCTATTCAAAGAAGCTGGTATCAATTCGGTGGTTACATTTTTCTTAATATCTTGTACATCGTGAAATCGTTTCGGTTAGAAAACAGTTTTCACTTTAAGAAAGAGAAAAAAGTATGCTAGTGACAAGACAGGTGATCAGAGTAGGTGATTGATCTCAACAACGATATGTGTTATGAGAAATGATTTCACAACCAGTGCAGAATGGGCAGATGCATTGTCATGCAACAAAAATTAACTACCGTTTACTCGAAATTGCGGTCGCACTCGAGAAATGCGCTGCAACAATCTGGTATGGGCCTAACGAGCTTTTTCGTCGACCCGCAGCAGGAAAGATGGAAAAAGCCTTCGGCTAAACTCAGAGGAGTAGGGGTGGTTCACGGAAACCGTTTACGGGAAGGAAATAGTACCTAGTTATGTACAGAGTAGGTCAAAATTAGCGGGGCCCACCTTCCAAATCACAGCTGATTGCAGGCTCTCGTGGAAGGCCGAGAAGCTAGCAGCTTACGGGAATCGGACTCACCTTTACTGTGCCTCCTCCTGTATATAAAGCTTGCAAAGCTCTAGCACACGAAATAAAAGATATGGTGAATTTTAGGACAAATATACCTCTATTGTTTGAAATTGGTGACACGTTATACAAAAACAAAGATTACATTCAAAATGGTAATAATTATGGTTTAATACCAGGAGGTATAGTTGGAACTTTCGAACAAGAAAGGCTCGTCGCCCCTGGCTTGCGGCATTTATTTTACCAACAAAAGGTTCAGCACTTTAATCCAATAAAATGAAACCCGAAACAGGCTTTCACATCACATTCGACAATTTGTCTTACCTTAGTTTTGTTCGGTAGGGAGTAGAGAGAGGCACAGCTGGGGTGTTCCTAGGTTGTTCGACAATGTTACGGGCCAGCACATTCTCTGACAAAAAAAAAGAAAGACGGGTACTTCTGGAGCCAAAATCTCCGCCGCTGTACGGGATTATCACTTACAACGGCTCAAAGGATACTATCGGGGGGTTGAAGGCTGTTAATCCGACACAAGTCGAGAGAACCATTTTAATTGTTTTTACAAAAAGCTGACACTGTGCTAATATTTTTAATAGTAAACACAAGTCGAAGATTCTTCTGCCTAAGGCTAAAAACGACACGATATATTAATTTAGGAGAGGCGCTGCTATACAACTCCGCTCCACAAAATCACTTCCGTTTACTTTCAGAAGCTAGCGCTCACTTTTGCCTTGTCTAGATGTCGGCGCCGAGGTTTTAACAGGCAACACCGGGTCGAGCGAAGGTGTTAAATCGAATTCTGAGAAAAACGAATGAAAGTGTCCAGCAGCTGGAATATTTCATCATATGACGAAATATGGTGCAAGAATTCCAGAACAATTAACACGTGGAACTTCCTCAAGGGCAGGAAATTCCCAGCAAATAAAGGATTCTAAGAACTGTTTTCGATCGGCGTATCCAGACTAAACAAGCGGAACAATGGGAACCTTTCGAAAGCTTTGCAGAAGTGACCTTCCATAAATTAATCTTTGAAAATAATAAAATAGTAGTCGGCTTAAGAACGGCAATTAAAATACGACTTTAATTCAAATGAAGCGGCAAAATCAAACGAACATAACAAATCTCTTCACCACTTCCACCTAGAATACACTATTTACTGTTTGACCTGCAGGCACAACGGATCTTAGCGGATCATACCCTGCTTATTGAAAAAGGTAATCAGCATGGTTATGATTCTGGATTTTTGCAAACAATATGTTTTGGTCTTGGTGATATTTTCCTAGTCCACCGTATGCTCCAACGTTTTTTCTCAGGATTGTACTGAAAAAATCCATGCCTCGCCACCAAGGACAATGCAGGTCAAAAAATGTACTTTGTCGCGAAAAGTCTGAAAAAATCAGCGCATGATGCAACCCTTCTGTGTTTTTGCACATCCGTAAGATTGTACGGGAAAACCTTGTCGAATAGTCTCCTAATTGATGTCTAACTCACCTACCATCTGTTGTCACAATTTTAGTATCCTAGGACGAATTAAAGTGTTATCACACAGTTTTTAACATTCCATAAGTTTGTTACGGGCCAAACGAGCTTTTTCGTCGAACCGCAGCAGGAAATATAGAAGTGCCTTCGGCTTAACTCCGAGGAGTAGGGGTAATTCACGAGAAATGCTTAAGGGAAGGAAATCTAACGTAGTTGTATACAGGGTAAGTCGAAATCAATGGGTGCCACCCCCCAGGTTACAGCTGAATGCAGGTTTACGTAGGAGGGCCGAAAAACCAGCAGCTTACGGAAATCGAACTCACCTGTATTGTGCCTCCTCCTGTATATAGCTTAAAAAGTTTATGCACAATACAACACACAGAAATAGAAGATATGGTGGACTTTAAGACAAATATAACTCTATTGTTTGAAATTGGTAACACATAATACAAAAACAAATACAATCAAAATGGTACTGCAGTTGAACAATAGGGAAGTTGGGACGTTCGAACCAAAGAACTCGCCGCTACTGGTTTACGATATTTACTTTACTGATCACATAGATCTACGCAGCCAGCGATGTTCGAGTTTACAAAAATTATAATTTTCAATTATACTTTACAATTAACAAATAATGGTAACTGGCGATTGAAGGTCGCATTGCGTTACATCAAGAAAAGGGGTTCAGCACTTTAAACCAATAAAATGAATCTCGGAACAAGTTTTCACAGCAGCACTGTAACCATTTTTACCTTAGTTTTCTTCGGCAGGGAGCCGAGAGAGGCACAATTTGGGGTGTTCCTGGCTCACCGAGAAGCAGAAAAAAATCACAGGCACGCCCCTGAAGGCTGAATCACGATGACGACAACGCAATCGCCAAGACTTTATTCGGGAAAACGGGAAATTTCGGATGTTCTTGATGTCAGAAACAAAATCTCCGCCGCTGTACGGGATTATGCCTTGCAACAGCTTAGTGGAGGGAGTCACGGGGTTAATGGCTATAGTCCGACATAGGTCGAGACAACAATTTCACTAAATTGTCTTTACTAAAGCGCTATACTCTGCTAATATTAAATCCGACTCAATGTCGAGAATATTCTGCCCAGGCAAAGAAACCACATGGTAATAATGGTATTAATACTTTAAATTTACATTTAACTAACTTAACAGTCATTACTTTAGTAAAAACTGAACTACGAACTATGAGCGTCTTTAACCTGATCAGTCTTTATAATAGGAATCTTGATATTCGAGTTTGACTGAAATGTAAGCAAAATCAATCATCAAGTTACAGTAATGTATAATCACGAACACATCTTCTAAAAAAATTTTTTAGGTTTCTATAGTCTAAAATGGATACATTCGTGGCAATCTGAAATCAATACTTTCTCTCACATGTACAGGAAAGTATCGCCAGTACAAGGAATAAGAGAAATATTAACTAGGCCTGCGCAATATAATGAATTCATCGATTGCTTATTGACTAATAAAAAAATGATACATTGATTGATCAATCAAACATTCGGTTGCTCGCATAAACAATTTTTAGATAAGTGAATTAAGCCGATGTTTTAATTGGTTGCTTAATCATTATAATTTATTTCTAACTAAAATCGATAAAAGAGTAACCTGGAGTAAGTATTTACACTTTTTTTTTTCAAAATATGATACATCATTTGCCAAACTAATGTACAAAAAAATCCGAGATCATTCTAATAAAAATAAATACTAAATTATTTGTCAGGAAGGTTAGGTATTTGATTTTTTACTCCAAATATTTAAATAGATTCATAGATTTTTAAAGTTAATTTGTTTCTGGAATAATTGCATGTTGACTAAAAAGCCGTTTGCTTGGTCGGTTATAAATTAATCATCGTTCCGTTATTTACATAAGCGAGTTGAGCGATTAATGAAAATCATTAATTAATCAATTTAACTGATTACAGATATTCATTTTGATTAACGCACAGCTCTATTCCTCTACTTTCTTTAAATTTAAATAAATAGTTTGTAAACTGACTAATTAATTTTTCGGCTGTTGGTTGTTCATTGTTGCGTGAACTAATTAAATGTTCTGTTGATTAATTTCGATTTAGTTAGTTGATTAATTAAATAACTAATCGGCTGTTTGATTACTTGGTTGTTGATTGTTGCTAGATCTACTCAATTAAGTGTTCCGTTGTATAATAAATGAATTAGCGTTTTTATTAATTATCTAATAGGTCGGCTGTTTGATTAATTGGTTATTGATTCTTGCTTAAACTAATCAATTAAGTGTTCTGTTGAATAATCAATGAATTAGTTTGTTGATTATTCAATGAAACGATTTGTTGTTTAATTAATTAATTAGACGGCTGTTTGATTAATTGGATGTTGATTGTTGCTTGAACTAATCAATCGAATGTTCTGCTAGTTAATAGATGAATTAATTTGTTAATTAATGAATTATTTGGTCTTTTATTCATAAATTAATTAGTCGGCTGATTAATTAATTGGTGATTGTTGCTGAATCTAATCAATTAAGTGTTCTGTTGATTAATCAGCGCATTGGTTTGTTTAATAAGAAATTGATTAGTCGGCGGCTTGAGTAAATAGTTGTTTATTGTTACTTGAACTAATAAATTAAATGTTCTGTTGCTTAATTAATGAATCGGTCTGTTTATTAGTCGGCCGTTTGAATAAATGGTTGTCGATTGTTGTTTGAATTAATCAATTAAGTGTTGTACTAGTTAATAAATGAATTGATTTGTTGATTAATCAATACATTATTTTTCTATTAATTAATTAATTAGTCGGCTGATTAATTGGTGATTGTTGCTTAGTCTAATCAATTAAGTGTTCGGTCGATTAATCAATGAATTGGTTTGTTTATTAAGTAATTAATTAGTAGGTTGTTTAATTAAATGGTTATTGATTGTTGATTGAACTAATAAATTAAGTGTTATATTGATTTTTAAATTAATTGGTGTGTTGATTAATTAATTGGTTAGTCGGTTGCTTAATTTTTAGAATATTGATTGAACCAATCAGTTAAGTATTCTGTTAATTAATCAATGAATTGGTTTGTTGTTTAATTTATTAATTATTCGTCTGTTTGATTGATTTGTTGTTGATTGTTGCTTGAACTAATCAATTACGTATTCTGTTGATTAATCAATAAATTGGTTTGTAATTAATTAATTGGTTAGTCGGTTGCTTGATTAATTGGTTGTAGAATGTTGCTTGAATCAATCAGTTAAGTGTTCTGTTAATTAATCAGTGAATTGGTTTGTTGTTTAATTAATTAATTAGTCGGCTGTTTGATTAATTTGTTGTTGATTGTTAGTTGAAATAATCCATTAAGTGTTCTGCTGATTAATCAATAAATTTGTTCGTTAATTAATTAATTAATTCGTTCGTAGGTTTAAGAATTTCTGGTTCACGGTGCTTTCAAAGTAAAAACAAGAGACGCCAGTATAATTGTTAATTTTTATTTAATAAGTTTTCCGGTCGGTTTCTTTAATAATGGAATAAATATATTATTTAATTGCTGTTACATTCGTACAACAACAGATAAAGTATATTATTTTATTGTTCTACTAATTAATCTTAAATTAGATCAATGATTTTGTCCTTACATAATGAATTATTTGTATACCCGACCAATGCATTGTAAGACTATGAGAATATTTAATCCATTAACATTACTCGTTTAGTCAATTTATCCAGTGAAATGACTAAATGACGAACACCACCTCTAAAATTTTAAAATAGAACGTCTATTATTTATTTATATATTCGCTCAGTTTAAGTGATAATTGTTGAACCACGGGCTTTTACATCACACTACCAAACATCAAACATCAAGTAATTTCGAAAACACGTTGTTCTCAATAAATTTCCGACTACAAGCAAAATTCCTTAAATAATTAATATTATTACAACTGCTCTACATCAATTCATCTTCACTAAGTGAAATTGTATTTTTGTAAATACTGCAAAGAGAAATTTTTAACCGTTAAAATGTTTTTTTCTTGTAAGGTAATGTTAAATTTCATGGTCTATTTATATAAAATGTTTTCCTGGGGTTTGGCGTATTTTTTATTGTATACGTAACTGCGTAGGATGGATACTAAACTGGGGTAAAATGATCCTTAAAAGTCTCTCATCGGCATATTAAAGTAGGTCAGGATAAAGAGATCCACAATGCAGATACTTATTTGATACACGTCTCGCATACTAGTTACAACTGTAAAGCTAAAATAGAGTTATCTAAAATTACGTTTCAGTTTAATTACATTAATACAATGTAATCTGGGAGCAGCGACTGAAATATTTAACGCATAAGTAATCAGAGACCAAATACAAATCAAGACCTTTCCTGCATCCAGAAGGATAGGCGAGGATAAGGGCGCAACAGGAGCGTGTCCGCGCAGGGCGCCAAGAGCTGGCACAATGTAATCGATATTTAGGGGTTGAAAATAAACATGGCTGACACGGAGTTCGAAGAATTTAGACAAAGCTTTGAAACATTGCCATCGCACATTAAAGCGCCCGCACCCTTTTATTCGTAAGTACCATCAAATACTCTTTCCTTGCAGTTGCTTTCTCGCGTTAACTCCTTTCCTTTCATTGTGATTTTTAATTGCAGATTGGTACATGACGTGCTCATCGATGAAGACTCCCCCACGTCTTCCAAAAGCGATGTCGAAACGGACTGTGATACCCCAGGGGAGGACGTATCACCAGCCCCCATGGGTGTTGATGGGAACCCCAGACCCACGACACCCAGGGGCAGTTCTACACCAGGACCATGGGGCGGCGCCGGTGAAAGACGGAGACGGAAACTCCCAGAAATACCAAAAAATAAAAAATGTATGTACTTTGCTATTTATTGGGTTGCTGCAGTGCATTCATCATGTTGTCAGATCGGTTTTTCTGAAAAAAAGTGTTTTAATTGATGTATTCGATTCTATTGTCAATGCGTCGATATTGGTTTTAAAACAAGCAGCTTTAATTTTTCTTAAAGATTGTAATCAACAGTTAGGGGTAAGCAAATTATAAGTGATCGATGGTTACTTTACACGATATTTATATAATTCAGATGCCTTTTGTAAATATCATTGGATAACCTTAAGGGCATTACATGATATAAATCCATTTTTAGAAGTCAAGCGGGTTAATCTTCGTAAAATTTTCCACATCGCTAATTCAACCTTACAGGCATGTTAAAGATTAATGTTTATGATGGTTATAGTTGGTACTAAATTTAGTTTAGATCTAAAAATGTATTATCAGATAGCGTTATCTTTTTAATTTGGGTAGCCGTGGGCTTGCGTTTACACCATAAAATCGGGGCCTTAACATGATTTGGAAATGATCTAGCTTTAGGTTGACTACGTATTAGCTTTAAAATGGGACATTTCTTTTTGGAAGTACCTGAACCGGAGCCGCTTAGACGCTTGCCGCAGAAATATTAAAATAACATAGGAAGAATATTAGAATTTATTGATGTTCCTCCATCTGCCGATGCTTTTAAAATTGGAAAGTTATGCAACCCACTGTACGACCCTTTAATTCATCGCTGTATTTGCAAAGCAATACCCCTACCAATAAGCCGTTTGACATCAGTTTAATTATTCTAATTAAAAGCCTTGAAATCTATTGTTATTACTGGAAGATCAACATGTATATCATTAATATCAGCAAATGAACAGGTTTTGTGTTATTTAATTATTAATTTGACGGTTATTTATTTATATTAATGGCTTTTAAATGAAAGCTCCATTAAGTATTCAGATATTTAAGAAGAAATAGTCAAACTGTAAAAATATATATTCTTGATGGAAAATATATAAAAGAATCCAAAACAACTAGAAATCGATATTTGTGAGAAGTCTCTTGCAGAATTATTGGTGGAATTTAGGAGAAGCTTCTTTACGTCCAACAATATCAACCGCGAAAGCTCAAGAGGATTTATTATATAATAATATTTTTAGAAAGAAATATGCCTTATATCACAGAATCTATAAGCTAAAGATATGTATCGCATTGTACTATTTGATAATAGAATTAAAAGCTCGAAACAGTAGATACATAGAACCATCTGAAATGTTATTCTTGTCTAAGAAACCACCTATATAAATGGGAAGAATGCAGAATTCGTTTACGTATTTCTAAAATATAAAAATAATATGCTCATTATCATTCGTGAATAATCTTGCACATATGCACAATGTTGGATAACACTATATAGTGGCAATCAAATATCAATAATTTGACATGATAAAAAACTGTATGTTGTAATCTTGATAACTGTCTATTTCTAATATGAGACTTTTGTGTATGTAGATAGGGTATATCAAAACGGGCGGCTAATAATCACCCCCGCAATTATATGTACCAGTTTGGTCTTAGACGAAGAGTCTTTAAATTATAAGCACTTAAAGGTTTCTTAATTTGGCAACGCTGTACAATTTAAAGCTAAGAGACATGCATTTAGTTACCCTTGATCGTATATATTTGTGAATCTGCAATTAAATCCATTATGTGTTCATGTTTTTCATGGACATCCTCTAAAATTATTATTTTAAAAACACAGTAATTACACAACGTTTCGACTGTTAGGTATCTACAGTCGTCATCAGGTGAATACTGAATACGTTTTATTTAAATTTAACTCCTTTTTTGGTTATAATAGCTGTTCAAAATGAGCACCTGCAACTTCTAAACATTTGATACACCGAGTAATAATGTTTGGTATTAGATTTTGCAGCATGCTACGATTTTTTATTTCTCTAACTGCATTATTTATCCGTTCAATAAGTTGTTCTTCGGTTTCAATTTCTACTTCATAAACAAGAGCTTTTAAAATGCCCCAAAAGAAAAAATCTAGGACATTTAGGTCGAGACTTCGTGCGGGTCTATCGGAGCATTGCGCCCCATCCACCGCTCTGGAAAGTTTTGGTTTAACCAATCCCTAGTTTGAAGCCCCCAGTGGGCTGGAGCTCCATCTAACTGAGGCCACATGTCTCTCCCGACAAGTAACGGTACTTCCTCCAATAACTCCGGAAAATTGTTGTTTAAAAAATAGAACAACATTTTCGGCGTTTAATCGACGAGGCAAAATGTGTCTATTTCCGATAATTCAAACCCATACATTGACGCTGAATCTAAACTGGTGATTAGTTTGATGCCAGACATGAGGGTCTTCATCGGCCCAGTGGTGCATATTGTGCATATTAAACATTCCATTATGGGTAAATGTGGCTTCATCCGTCCATAAAATATAAACATATCTGCGTACTCAGGAAAATTGTATGCCATGATTGTTCTCAAAACCAAAAACACAAAACAGAAGAAACAAACAGTAACTTAGAACAATGATAACTGCCAATAACTAATTAATAATGAGTGAACCAGAAGTTTTACGAAAATATTAGAAAAGTGACTTTTTCAAATGTCAAAAATGCCAATAATCAATCCGTGAGTCATACATCCAGCTATCAATTTTTTATTAAGTATTACATTTTAAAAATCAACCCAGCCTATAATGCATAGTTGCAACCGTCTTCCAAAACTATAAATCGCGAGGATTTTGCATTCTTAAATATTAAATTATACGTAAACTAATTGCTGAAATCTTATAATTTATATTTGATTACTTCTTATTTTAATTGCTGAACGATGTATTGTTGATACTATTTAAATCGATTTCTCAACCAAAGTAGAAAAAATTTTCAAAGTTTGGGCATTAATAACTCCTTAACCAAAGATTTAATACTAAAATGGTATTAGAATTTTTGCTTGTTTTTCAACGTAGAATAGCGTGGTATAAATATTATCCGCACGTTTTAATACACCCTGTATATTATGTGCTTTTATGAGGGCAGCCTTTTAAGTTTTTACAAACGACCACTAGAGAGATCGAGAGATAGAGATGTGTCATTACTATTTTCGTACAATTTGATATTTTTTATTGTGAAACCAGCGGCAGCTTAAAAATTGACCGAGAATTTGTTTACAGTGAGCGTTTAAAAAGTAATTTTGTGAAAAAATGGAAATTTCATGTTAAGGTTTCGTTGGATGATTTTTTACTATTTTAGTAAAGGCATAACTCAACAACAATGCAGAGAATCGTTTCGTTCAACTTTTGGTAATGAATCACCGTCAGAAAAGACTGTTTACAATTAATTTGCAGAATTTCGTCGTGATCGTGCGTTCGTCAGTGATGAATTTCGTGAAGGTCAACCAAAATCGGATTTTAGTCCAAAAAATTTCGATACATCGGCATGTGACTTATAGTGAGATAGAGGCACCCTTAGGCATATCGAAGACTGCAGCACATTCGATATTGCATGAACATTTAGCTGTGAAAAAGATCTATTCCCGATGGATTCCGCATAATTTAACCGAAGCTAAAAAAAAGGTGTTAATTGGTGTAAGGAAATGCTCAAAAAATTCGACCGGGGAACTGCAAAATCCGTATAAAACATCATAACAGGTGACGAAACTTGGATATATTCTTATGAATCGGAAACTAAGCAACACGTCACTGTTTGGGTGTTCCAAGATGAACCGAATCCCTCAAAAGTTGTTCGTTCACGAAGCACTTCCAAGAAAACGATCGCTTGTTTCTTCGGTTGTACTGGACATGTCGCAACTATTCCTTTAGTTAGAGGATCGAAGAACAGTTAACGCTGAAAGATATACAACAATTTGTTTTCCAGAAGTCATCGACGAAATCGGGAAAAACAACCGAAAGCGTCGCATCATTCTTCATCATGACAATGCCAGCTATCACACAGCACGTCAAATAATTCATTAATTGAAGAAGAAAATCATCGAATTAATGTCTCATTGCCCGTATTCACCTAATTTATCGCCCAATGAGTTCTTTGTGTTCCCGATTATCAAACAAAAAATGCCTTGACAGCAATTTTCATTAGCTAAAGAAGTTGTTGGAGCCTTCAAAAACCATGTTTTTAAGATATCAACTTCAGAGTGCACAACTTGTTTCTAGAATTGGTTTGAACGCATGCAAAAGTGTATAAATCTTAAAGGCGAATATTTTGAAAAGCAATAAAACACTCTGTTCCAAAAAAAATTTTTCGTTCCTAGTTTTTGTAAAAACTTAAAAGGCTGCTCTTGTAATCATCTTTCAATACGTTAGGTTCGGTTTAAACAAACTTGTATTTATGAACGTGTTGTTCTCGTCAGTATTTTTAGTAAATTATTTAAAACGTTGCATAATTTTTAAAGCAAAATTTACAAATATTTTTCTGTGGCGGAGTAGAAGCAAGTTAATAAGTGCTGTGGTAAGTCAAATACACTGTTTGAAACAATTATCGAATATTTACCAACATAAACAAGAAACCGTACGTTTTTATGTCGCATTCAAACTTATTTGTGCAAGCTCTAATACGATCGTCGCTGTAGGGTATAAATATCAAAGTTGCATACAAATTAGTACAACAATCGTTAATATTTACACAGTTTTTATTCATTAATTGTTACAGAAACAAAAACTAATAATGCGTATGATCTCCACGAACAGCCAACAAGGCTTGACAACTTGTTGGCATTGACCGAGTTAAACTTTCAAAGACTTCTTGTGGCATCATATGCCATTCCTCTCTGAGAGCAATTTGAAGTTCTGGAATTGTACATGGTGGAATATTTGGTGCAGCAACACGTTTTCCTAATACATGTTTGATCGAATTACCAACAGGGGAATTTGCTCATCAGTCCTTTCTAGCGATTCCCATTTCGTCAAACCAGTTGTTCATTATGTTTGCTCGATGTTGTCAAGCATTATCATCCATGAACATGAATTGATATCCCAGAATAATCGGCATTGCAGTATCTCAGCCAGATACGTTTGAGTTGGAAGAAATGAACGAAATACCTATGCGTATGACCTTCACTAGTGATGTCGGCCCATACCACCACACCATCTCCATTCTTAGATAGATTGTGGAAGATTTCTTGTTACGGATTGACGCCAAATTAAAACACGTTTATTTTCTGGACTCTCGTCATTTGCACACATTCTGCGGGCTCTTTTATGATTTGTAGTAAATGGAAAGCAAGTCAGTGGTCTTCGAGCCAAGAAGATGATGTCTTATCCTTTGTGTTCATACCAGCATTCCAGTAGCAGGAACACACTTAATTGCAAGCTGGTTTGCAGTAGAAGTTCGGTTTCTACGTGCAACTTGCGAGAGGTAACTATCATCTCTTGGTGTTGTTGATGCTAGACAGTCTTGTCCTTGTCTTCGCCAAACATCTCCAGGTTCCAAAAAGCAATTCCAAAATCGAGAAATTCCACTTTGGATCACCATAAACACATTGTGATCTTCCAAACCTCTAACTGAAGGAAATAACGGTGCTGTCCCATTTGTAATTGCAATTAAAATTAAAAATCACCACTAATAATCAAGAAAGTGAAAATCTGAACTGTGACCAAGAGCGTGTTGACGCGCGCTTTACTACCCTCTAGCGACGATCAACAAACGAAAACGCAACAAAGCGATTGGTTTTTTGTTTAAAAATGTTCCGTTGTGTTCCGTTGAAATATAAATTTGCAGGTGATTTTAACTGTTTTTATGAGTGTTGTTAATTGGCCGTATTTTATGCAGTATATATTGAGAGCGCACTTTTTTCTTTTAGGGACTTTTAGGTAGCAACACTTAAAAGAAAAACTAATTTTTCACTATTTGTTAAAGTAACATTTTCAGAAAGAATTTTGATTCGTCAAATATAAATAATTTATTATATAATTTTAATGTTAGCTGTAATTCGATAAACAACAACAAACAACGTTACTGCAACATCTATAACGCACCCTCTAGTTTAATCGTGTTTTTAAATGTTATATTCCCCGTATCTCCGCAATATAGTAAAAATTATATTTGTTTTCGAATTAATTTGTATCTTATAGTGCAGGGTGTCCCATAAATTGAGATACAACGACTCGTAGCGTTGTTCGGCAGTGCGTACTGACACTCATAAGTGCTGCTCTTTCGTTTTTCTAAAAGGATATAGTCCGTTGTCGTGTAATATTCTGTGTAATGTCGACTTTGGTATGTCTACAATCCTAGAAATACCATGTATGTTTCTCGTAGATTCCCATTCAATTGAATCTAACACATTTTGTTCAATATTGGGCTGTCTTACCATAAATGGACGACCACCACCGCCTTTTTTTTTGGCCAACACGTCCTCTCTCTCGTAGTCGTTGGTCATTTCGTTTAATAACTGTGTGGTTTGAATGTCTTCTATTTGGATAGCGTTCAGAATATAGCCTTGCCGCTGCATTACAATTACTACCAACCTCTTCAATAATGCAAATTATGTCAGTGTACTCAGCAAGTGTGTATTCCACTAATGCAAGTGAAATGGAATATATAAAAATGAACAAAAAAAGTATTGATAACTGCAAAAGTGTCAAATTACGTAGATATAACTATCAGCCTTGTCTAGATTTTCCTTGATGCCATATCTAAATTTCGCGTTTTCTAAAAAATCTTAGAATCAAAAATTTGCAATTTCAACTTTTGCAAAAGTAATTTTTATTGTTAATACCTTAAGTTTATTGATGAAGAACTACTTTCTTCGATAATATCTATTGGTTTAGCTTGCTTGTTAAAGATACGCCGCATTCAAATTTAAAACTTCAAGAAGTTCGTGTGAAGAAACTAGCCCGCGAAAAATAAATATTTTAGAACTTTTATATTTAGTAGGTACTGCTGAACAGTGACCAGGCATTTTATCGTGAGTTATGGGAGGCCCTGTATAGTAAACAAATTCCATAGTTTTAAAACATACGTTTTCCGTACTGATGAACGGCGTTAATAAGAACGTTTTTGAAAGATGTGTTCTTGTACAATTAAGAATCTTGAATGATTGCACCCAATCAATTGAAGCTAGATGTCGGAGCAAACAGACAAGGTAGTTTTTCGCAAACGTGTCGCTTTTGCTCGTTTCTGCGACTCCATTGATTACGTTTTCATTTTCTACAATAAAAGTGATCCTCGCAATTTGAACTACTTTTCTCGATTGACTCAACGTTGTATTTTAAAATTCTAAACTGTATCCCAGTTACTATTTAATAATTACTTCAAAAACCGTACAACAAATTGACTATATACAGATTTTGTTTAGGATTTTATTATATAATTAAAAAAGTTAGTCTAAATAAAAAACCAAATTTACATATTTTCGAGAAAGAAAGTTTCGAAAATTAATAACGAAAGCAATTAAAGGTAGTACTAGACTAATTTTATATATTTCTATAGTTCGTTCTAATTAAACTATCTCGCTGTACGGTGCGTTAATTGCTTAACTATGTTTTCAGATGATATTAATAACAATCCCGTAAAGTTAGTTAAAGTTATTTTCAGAAATACATGAATATCTTCGTTGCTGTTAAAGCTTTTAGGGAAACCCAGACAAGGAAAACAAACCAAACCGTAGATTTTTAGTCGTGTAGAAACTTTTAGATGTCGTATTTTACTTGAAAACTCGCTCATCCCAAGAGATGTGACGTCAGATAAATCGAACAAAGTTATTTAGGTGGAAAGACTTGAGGTGCTCTTGTTTTCCTCAAAATGACTGTTTTGTCTACCACTCCTATAAAATGAAAAATTTACTTTTATAAATTTATATTCCGTTAGCAAGGATGATGTAATAATTCTGAATTCAAATCATTGAAAAAAACGGAAAACTACTCGCAAAATAGTAACTAAACATAAGGTTCGCCTTAATTTTCTGGATATGCAAACCAATGTGTTCTTAAACTTCAATTGATTTTTTCATTGATTATTAACCCTAAACTGCGACCAATATCAACAGTAACTAATTGGATATTTCAAATGTTGATTGTTAAATCGTTAACAAGATTCTAAGTACGTCATAGCATAATTGGTTAGATGTCGTAATAAGTTAACGTTTTTCAGCTGCACTTAATAATTCTTGAAGTCAGAATTTATAAGTTTGAATATATCAGTGATATCAGAATGGAAAGAAGAATAACATTGTTTATTTAATTTTATATGAACTGCATAAAAAATGCAACTGCAAGACTGCAGCTACTAAAATGGAAGGTACGGAGCATCACACAGTGGTCCTAATGCAAAGTCCTGCGGCACGCCATTCGTGACTAAACATAGTTGGGACTCTAGATTACAAGGGTAATAGAATTAGGTTAGTTTTGGTAAAGCAAAACCGAAATATTTATGATATTTAATGAAATGTCGAGCTATAGGTTTCATTTCAAAAATATGGTGTCTAATTATTCTTCACAAAATATCTTTACGGCACGCTACTGCACTTAAAGGCCTTCAAATTCATGCTAAATTATTCATAGAAACTGAAGACTACATTTTCAACGAAAATTATAAAGTTTAACTTATCAAAAAATTCTTTTGAGTAACACCAGAAAGCCACCCAGTTGACGTCAGTATTATACAGGATGTTTTCCCCGACGTGAGGTCACGACTTCGTGTACGTAATCTTTAAACCAAATATAGTTAAAAATTCGAATAAAGTTATGCCCTAAAGTAAACCGTTTTAAAAATACAGAGTGTTAAATTATTATTTATTGAATATTACAATTTCAGACAAGTCATATTATTTTTATTTTTAGTATTAGTATATTCACTATGAAGATTGTTCAAAATGGCCACCGTTACTTGCGAGACACATTCTGGCTCTTCTTAAGAGAGATCTGGTTGCCTTACATAATATATAATTGTTTTCCTGAATTAGTTCTGCAGCCTCAAAAATGCGTCACCTAAGATCTTCAACAGTCTCCAGTGGTGTTATACAATAATCTAAACAAGTTAAGTCCGGAGATCTTAGGGGCCAGGGGTGCTGTTCTCCTCTATCAATCACACTATGTTGATAATGTAACACTATGATTTCGTGTGGATTCTCTAAATCCCAAAGGTGGCTATTCTATCTGTTCATTAATCCATTCCTTGTAAATGTTGCCTCATCCGTGAATAATATTCTATTACGTAGATTTCGTTTATGAACCATCTAGCGGCAAAATTCCATACGACTTGCGAAAGCTGTAGGTAAGAGGATGTGAACAAGCTGAATGTGAAATTGATGTAAACCATGACGTTTTAATGTTCTCCAAACTCGCATTGAAATGACCACGCTTTAGTTTCGCCTTCTTTTCAACTCTTCTATACGTAGGTGAAGTAGCGACCTCACGTAATGGTACACATAAAAATAAATATTGGCTTTTCTGAAATTGTAATTATTTAATAAATAAAAACTTAACACTCTGTATTTTAGGGCATAACTTTATTAAAATGTTTAACTATACGAGGTTTGTAAATTAAGTAATGAGACTGGTAGCGTAGCGTTCGATCTGGCAACAAGGGCGATGCGGGATTGGAAGGGACGGCAGGTGAACATGTAATAGGCCTTCAGTACGAGTTTGAACTCGCTGGAGTCATTTCGTTGTCCATGGCGATTTTTTTCGTAAAACAGTTTTTTCTAGTGCGTTCTGAAAATGAGTGACATCAATTTCGAGCAACTGTGTGCTATCAGGTGTTGCTTCAGACTTGGGCACAGTGCAACGGAAACTTTTGTAAAACTTTGGCAGGCCTACGGAAACAGTGTTTTGTCAAGGGTCCAGGTTTTTCGGTGGTTTAAGGCATTTTCAGAAGGAAGAGAGTCGATTGAAGATGAACCTCGCAGCGGAAGGCCTTCATTTTCAAGGACCGATGAAAAAGTCAACAGAGTCCGGGATCTTGTGCGTTCAGATCGTCGGTTGACAGTCAGAATGATCGGGGAAGAGTTGAATTTGACTCACACTACCGTTCATCAGATTTTGACCAATGAATTGGGGATGAGAAAAATCTGCGCAAAAATGGTTCCGAAAATCCTTTCGCAGGACCAAACGGACATCAGGTAGGAAAGGTGCCTTGATTTTTTGGAATCGATTGAAAATGATCCCCATTGTCTGGAACATGTCATTACTGATGACGAGTCTTGGGTATTTGAGTATGACCCGGACACCAAGCGCCAGAGCATGGAATAGCACACTTCAACCTCTCCAAGGCTAAAAATAGCAAGAATGAGCAAGTCGAAGACCAAATGCATGCTGATTTGCTTTTTTGATAGCCAGGGAACCGTTCACAAAGAGTTTGTGCCTCAAGGCCAAATGGTTAATCAACACTTTTACAGAGAGGTTCTTGAAAGATTCGAAAAAGGGTCATGCGTGCGAAACCAAACATCACGAACAACTGGGTGTTACATCACGGCAATGCGCCAATTTCAATAAACGATTTTTTTGCCAGTTAGAACATTCCTGTGACTCCTCAGACTCCTTATTCGCCCGACTTGAATCCTTGTGACTTTTTCCTCTTCCGGAGACTGAAAAATCACCTTAAGGGACGTCATTTTAGGACACTGGAAAACATTGTGTGGCAGTTACTTAGAAGGAGACAATGTTGAATTGTAATTTTATTCAAATAAAAAATTGAAAAGATCAGTCTCATTACTTGATTTACTCACCTCGTATTTGGTCTAAAGATTTCGTACACCAAGTAGTGACCTCACGTCGTAGGACACCCTGTATATTTGTTTAACACCTGGACGATTTCTGTTTTGAATATTTTCTTAACAGCTCATTTAACTTGCTCTTCTTCTATTTTCTGTTCTTTATGTATTAGTATTACATTTTCCAATGGCTTTATTCGCGTTGTATCGCGTGAACTCGACTTTTTTATTTTGTCAGTTGTATACGTTTTTCTCTTCATTCTTGAAGATATGTAATGCATATATATTATGTTGTTTGTGAGTTTTTCATGGATTAGTAGCGATACGTGCGCCTTCCTCTACTTTTTCTTCTTGCCACCATTTATTTGGATATCCCCTTTCCGCCCACTTCTAGAGATAAGTCTCCCTTATTTTTCTTCATGCGATTCTGTCTTGTGCGGATTGTATCCATTTTCTCGAAGCTACTTTCTTAAGTCATCCATTTTTTCTGTGGGAATCCAATTCCTTCCTTTGGTTGTGCGGGATCTCCATGTTTCTGCCTATTTCTCCTCGGTTTGTAGCGCCATATTCCATTTTCTACTTACTCATTTAGCGATATCCATAATCTTAATTTTTCGACCAATTTCCTCATTTGTAATTCTGTTCTAAAGGCCAATTACACTGTGTTCAGCTGTTTTCAATTTCTTAATAGATTTTACTGTAAATGCCATAGCTATATTATGTGTCCCTTTTTATACAATAAATTTACTTCTGCACTGTTCCGCGTGTCTGGTATGTTTTCATCTATTATACGTTTGTTTAGTACCATTTTCACCATCTTTAGAACATTATCTGCTCCCATTATCAGCATCTCTTTTGTAATTCGATCTTCTCTTGGCGTCCATCCATTCTTTATCTGACTTAATTTTACTTTAATTTCCTTTCTGCTGATATGCATGTTTTCCAAGTTAACATTTATCAGTCGTGGTCTTTGGGCTACGACGTTGTTTCCGTTGATGAGCTTTTTACTGCTATATAATTTCTCGTAGCACATCTGTATAGCTGTTGAATATTATTAGGATTATTGGTTATATTATTGTATTACATGTACGTATATACATTTCTATACTGTTCCTCGCCATCTCCATTATAACTTCTTGTTCTCTAGGGTTTCATCTTCTGATGTTCCAGGTTGCTATCCTGGAATCGTTTTTCCTCCACATTCTCCTTCTCCTTTATCTCGTTATTGCCACCATCTGTTTAGTTATCCGATTCCAAGGCATTATTTGGTTCTATGAGCATACATTAGTCTACATCTGCTAGGAGGATGCTAACTTGGTCGGCAGACTTTCTGTCCTCCTTTTTCAACCGGGTTTGGAACCGGTCTTGACTACAACACAACACGGAAATTCTTTCGGAATTTTTCCAGATTTCTTTATACAATTTCTTTAAAATTTATGAGTAACCCTTTACTAGTTCTGTTTGCGTTGAATTTTTTTTATTTTTCTTCTACTTTACAAAAATATTCTACATATTCATGATTTTCTCTTCAAATTTGATCTTTATCGATATCTACATAGTTTATGGTTGTTTAGAATTTAGAATTAGAACAAACGGTGGTATTATTACTAGCCAACATTTCAGTAGCTTAGAAATTGTAGGAATAGAAAGTGTCTGTTTTGCGTATTCAATATACCAAGCAGGTACTACGTAATACTTTTTTAAACGTGGTCGTTAAATTTCCTTCGCGAAAGAGAAATGTTCCTTTAAAGCACATCGACTTTGAAAACACATTCTTTTGATGGTCTGTTTCGAAAAGCGGTCGATAAAAGCCTTAGCCGGAGGAATAATTTTGGGTATCGCATTATAAAAAAGTTTTACAGACGACTACTAAATACAATCCGCATTTGGCCCTTCAAACATTCGATCGCAGTAGGTAAAGTTATGCATTTATTCTACATGGTGTTTTAAACATGTATTTGTCACTGTATTAAGAATTTCATCTTTTATTGAGATATTTATGAATGTTTTACTCGACGACTGATTTTTGTAACTAACTCGGATAACTATTTCCAGCTGCTGTTGTAACCATGTACCACGCGCACCAGCTTTCAAGAGAAGTATCCTTAGCAGACGAATTAGGAGGCATGAGCAGCGGACCAAGTTCCCTAGTGTTACTAAAGTGTGAATATTTAAGAGACACCGATTCTCCGGATTCCGAAAGGCTTTTAACTGACGCGGATAGTGGTCACAGCACTGCCCACTCTCCCACCGATGGTCCTAAATCCATATCACCGGTTCTGGGAATGTCTCCTTCGAGCATCAGAGGCGGGATCCCATATCCAGACGTAGAAATGCTGGAAGCGACGCATCGGGGATTACACAAATTTATACCTCGGCATGAGGACGAAATTGAAGTGGAAATTGGTGATCCCATCTATGTGCAAAAGGAGGCTGATGATCTCTGGAGCGAAGGTGAGGAAAAATACAATTTCCTATCTCAATAGCATGGACGATTCAGATATTGTTAGTTCTAATGGTGTTAGCATTTATTTACAAATAGTAGTAACGTATAACGTAAAAATTAATATAATACATAATACAAAACACAAACAAACTAACCATATTGTAGTCAAGCTTACATTTTAGAATCGCCAAAAAACACTTACAGTTAAAATATACATACGAGGATGGTTCGATAACGTGGCCTAACAAAGAAAACGCAAGTTTTTTTCGACATAAAACATTTTATTTTTCAATATAGTCTCCTGCTCGCTCAATGCACTTATTCCATTGATATTCCAAATTAGCAATGGCTTCATTGTAGGTCGATGAGCCCAAGTCCTCGAAATAGGTATTTACAGCAGCGATTATCTCGGAATTAGACGAAAATCTCTACCGCCGAGCCATTTGTTCAGGTTTGGAAACAGATGATAATCGCTGGAAGCCAAATCTGGGGAATAGGGCGAATGGGGCACTAATTCAAATCCCAATTCATGAATTTTGGCCATTGCAATCGCAGACTTGTGGGCAGGTGCGTTATCTTCATGGAAAAGCACTTCTTCTTTACCAAATGAGGCCGTTTCTCTTTGATTTTGTCGCTAAGTTGTTGCAACAAATTGGCATAATACTCGCCATTTATTGTTTTCCCCTTTTCTAAGTTGTCGACCAAGATAATTCCATGAGAATCCCAAAATACGGTTGCCATAACGTTTCCTGCTTACAAAACCGTTTTTGCCTTCTTTGGTGGCGGAGAACCTTTGTGTGTCCATTGTTTGGACTGTTCTTTGATTTCGGGAGTATAATGGTGGACCCAGGTTTCATTGACGGTTATGAAACGGCGCAAAAAATCCTTCAGATTGTGGCGAAAGCGTGCCAAAAGGTCGCGTGAAACACTCAAACGATACAGTTTTTGCTCCGGTGAGCAACCGCGGCACCCAACGCGCCATGTATTTTTTCATTTCCAATTCTTCAGTTAAAATTCTGTGCACACTGTCATTTGAGATACCCACTATGTCTGCTATCTCGCGCACTTTTACTCTACGGTCATCCAATACGATACGGTGGACTTTTTCAATCATATCCGTGACAGTAGCAGTTTTTGGACGTCCAGTACGGGGTTCATCATCATTTGTGTTCAGACGACCACGCTTAAATTCGGCAACCTAGTTTTTAACCATTGAAAACGAAGGAGTGGATTCCAATAGTGTTGAATCCAGCTCTGCTTTGCTTTCGGTTGGTGTTAAGCCTTTCGAATGAAAGTACTTTATCACTGCTCTCAACTCAGTTTTTTCCATTGTTTACAAAATCACACGAGACGTTCACTTTGGCGTACTGTCAAAAACAGACTAATTGACAGATCGCTCTGTACTGTCATATTTAATCTAATAAAGCAGGGCTGTCCAACTGCAAGTGCCCCAAGGACCGCTTTAAAAAAATATGGTTTGGAGGGCCGCATTATAAAATACTTCGTATGCAACTTTATCAGTGAGTTTTAATAGGTATGGTATACAAAGAAAAAGCGCGTTTGTATTATTATTGTAATTTATTCAAAAAATATCAAATTACAAAAAAATTAGTGGGAAATTTGAGGATGTTGATTTTCACTAACTAATGCATCAATATTAACTTTAATATTTGTTGTTGATACCCGAAGCAACTGAGTAAGTGACTTATCAGAGAGGGAACATCTATATTTTGACTTTATAAATTTCATGTTGGAAAAGCTGCTTTCGCAAAGATACGTGCTTCCCAGCATTGAGCCCAGTGTAAGCCCCAAGTTCCACAAGTTGGGGTATCGTTCTTCTGGCAGAAATTTGAAAAAGTCCAATGCCGTTTCAGTTCTTCCTTGGTAAAAATGATCTGATTGCAAATCACACAATTCCAGTTAAAGGTCTGCTCTGCTTACATTCTCAACTGAAATTGTAAGGGGCTGAGTAAAAACTGAAATCTCTCTTTCGATTTTTTTAAAGTCGCTAAATCGATTTTCGAATTCTTCTGCAATTCTGTCAATGTATTTTATGTGAGGTAAATTTGAAACTTCCTCAAAATCCTTCATTTCTTCAAAATGCTCTTTACAACTTGGAAAAAATGAAAAATCATTTTTTTCTAATGGAGACTTGAAGAGCTTAATTTTATTCTTAAAACCATTTATGTGTCCAAATAAGTTGGCAATATTCTGCTGTTTTCCTTGTAGCTTCAAATTCAATTCGTTAAGGTGAGATGTCTGGTCTGTTAAAAATGCAAGATCTGCTAAAAATTGTGCATCTACCATTTGATTTTCCAATTCCGTGGTGTTGGACTTGACTTCATCTTTAAGGAAAATAGGAATCTCCTTGCGTAGAGCGAAGAATCGTTGCAAACAGTTTCCGGCGCTTAACCAACGAACATCGGTGTGAAGTAACAAGTCCCCATATGTAGCCTCAACATCGGCTAAAAAATCACGAAACTTTCTGTGAGTCAAAGCACGATTGCCCCCTCTAATAATATTAGTTATTTTAACAACCCCTTTCATGACATTCATGTGACGTAAGGATTTTCCACATAGGGCCTCTTGGTGAACAATACAGTGTATCACAAAACAGTTGATGTTGTTTTGTTTCAAGGGTCCTGCAAATCCAATTTCAGTTCCTATCATAGCTCTGGCTTCATCAGTGACAATACAGGAACATTTATCGAATCCCCCGTAGTCTGACACCAACTTATTTACAGCTTCAAAAATATCCGTACCCTTGGTTGTACCATGGAGAGGAATAAGATCAAGCATCTCCTCTGCTACACTGAAGTCGTTTTGAATAGTTCGGATAAAAATTACAAGCTGGCTAATGTCGGACAGATCAGTGCTTTCATCCAGGCATAGCAAAAAATATTTACATTTTTCAACCGTGTCATGCAGCTTTTTGGATACATATTGATTAATATGGTCCACCCGTCTTGCAATTGTTTGATGCGACACTGAGACTGTTTCGAATTTTTCGGCAATTTTTGTTTCATTGAATTGTTTTGCCATTTTGATTGCAGTTTTTAATAAGTACTCCATCACTAAAAGGTTTCTTCGCTTTGACAATTTCCAGCGCTACTTCGTAAGCAGCGGCAATACTGCACTTATTATCAGTGCCAGATTTTTTAAAAATGTTGTTTGTTGTTTTAGTTTTTTCTTATAATCCGTAATGATAGCCTTTCTTGACTCCTCTGTATATTGCTGAAACGTTTTCTCGTGTAACGTAGTGTAAATCGTTTCATATTATATT
Source organism: Limonius californicus (assembly GCA_014611495.1). Classification (NCBI taxonomy): domain Eukaryota; kingdom Metazoa; phylum Arthropoda; class Insecta; order Coleoptera; family Elateridae; genus Limonius; species Limonius californicus. The sequence continues at coordinate 66,758 of JABXWE010001116.1, forward strand.
CTTTGGAAACCGATAGTACTTGCAAACAAACAATGCACTGAAGTTTATTATTGTTGTTTGTGATTAAATAGTCTGATTCCCAACGGTCATTATAAACTCGATGTGCGTTCGTTATTTTTCTTTTCTGCGAAGACATATTTCACCGAGTATTTCACTTAAAAGGGTTTTAGAATTGATGCGTAACGCACACTAGAACAATTATTAACTAACTCTGCCCGTCCCGCTTGACTCAACCTTCTTATATACGTGCGCGTGGCTTCTCGAATATTCGAGGGTGATCGAGCAAGATCGGTTCGATTTCCAGTAACTTCGCTGCGACCTTCTATCCGTCGCCAGTGGCGTCACACTTGTTTTTATTTGTATTTTATCATTAATCTAAGAATTTTGCATATTTCGTATTTGAGGGTATTTTATACTTTTTGCGGCCGCATGCGGCCCGCGGGCCTCGTGTTGGACAACCCTGTAATAAAGGATAGTTCTACAAAATGGTAAAGAAGATTCCTCCGAATTCGCGCGATCTCTGGGTTAGGCCACGTAGTTATCGAACAATCCTCGTACAGTATTTTATTTAGGTACAGATATTTATTCTAAATAATCAAGACGTTATCTAAATAGATATATTCAATAAGATACAAAGTGATTTTTTAAAAAGTCAATTGCAGCAAGCCTAGAAAAAAAGCTATTCCGTCTGCAGTCAGCTGTAATGAGCTTTGAATGACATTTACCTGTATGTCAAACTGTGTGACAGTTCAGGTAGTTAAATATTTTGGCCCAACAAAATGTGAAAATGAACAAGTATTTAGTTGCAACTGATTTGTAATTTATTAAGGTAAGTAAATTACAGGTTTTTCGTCAAGATTTCTTTCTTTCTGTTACAATTTTCATATTGTCAGATTCTAAAGCTTAATATAGACGGGACAATCCCTAGGCTACTGCAATTGACTTTTTAAAAAATCACTTTGTATTTCTGTATTACTTTTTTGAACGTTGATGACGATTTATTTGTATGTATAAGCATAATTGTAGTGTATGTACACCACCGATATGTGTACATTTTATGTATGTTTGGTTGCCTAACTATCACACATGTAAAGCCAAATACAGACAGTTTATAAAGAAAAACCTGAACACATCCACTTATTTTTGTTGTTGGAAATTATATTACCATTATTTAACCCAAATATATGTACCTATTTATCGTCCATTTTGTTATCTTTTTTGATACATAACATTTACCCCAAAGAAGAACAGGAAAGTGGAAATTTAGTTTCTGAATTTCTTCTTCAAAGAAATGTAAAATAACAACCATATATCTATTTTCTATACTTACAGTTCTGTAGATTTCTTTCTAATCTTTTCTAATTTTTCTAGGCGTTAACCTGCGGACTGCTAGGATAGGAATATTTCCTTCAGCATACGCTGTGGACAGCGATTACAGCGACTGGGATTCAACATGTGAACATGGACGCCGTGAACGTTACCTGTTGGGATATTTAGGATCGGTTGAAACTTTAGCTCATAAAGGCACTTCAGTAGTTTGCCAAGCGGTTCGGCGGGTTGTAGGTACCGCCTCAGAACCAGCCCCTCAGTCGTGTATATTAGAAGTTTCTGATCAAGGTCTGAGGATGGTTGATAGAAGAAAACGAAACGTAAGAGAAATTCCTTCTATCGCTTGCTACTACACATTTATATGTTCTGTTCTTTTAGCAAAACGAACCTTGTATAGACTATTTCTATTCGCTCAAAAACGTATCATTTTGTGCTTTTCATCCACGGGATCATCGCTATCTTGGATTTATTACGAAGCATCCCACATTTCAAAGATTTGCTTGTCATGTATTTCGTGGTGTTGATTCTACACGACCAGTGGCAGAAAGCGTCGGGTAAATATGATCTTTTTCATTTCGGTCATATTAAATTTCAAATGAATGGTTTTCAGGCGTGCCTTTCAGAGATTCTATCAAAAGTTTATAGAGACTGCTTACCCCATTGAAGACATCTACATTGAATGAACTTATAGCGCAATAAACTTGTATATATGCTGTGTAACTTATAAACAATAAAATCCATTATAAGGACTATTATTTTTATGGAATTTGATGAACACTGGCTTAATAATAGTACCTAAATAAAGATTTTTGAAATAATGTAGATAATCATATCCTGTATGTTTTGTGAAATCTACCTTTAGTTTAATAGATGAAAATAAATAATAAATGACTATTCATACAATATTTAATTTTGTATTTTTTCAATGCAGTAATATCCTAAATGTATGTAAACCTATCTACCATCTGCTCATATAAAACAAATAAAACTACTGTGTTTAAACCAAACCAGCAATGAGCAAGGTGATTGATATATCAACTAATATTTCTGAATAGTACTGGTACTGGATGATATCCTATTGGCAAGTTTATAATATCAAAATTCTTTTGTTAAAACCAGACCAACTGTAAAATGAAAAGGTTAAATACGATATAAAAAAGCAAGAGTCGTTTCAAAGCTAAGCTCAAATCCTTCCTCCTCAAGTCCATCCTTGTTGTCAGATGGGCGGTGATTATGGATTTCATTTATTTATGTTTCTTCCAGTCTGGCAGTTTTCTTTCCTTACTGCTTCTCGACATCGTTGTCTATTGTCTGTAATCCTGACGATTTGTTCAACGTTAGCCTCCAGTACTGATTCAATGGTATTGATAAAGCGGGTTGGAGCTCTCCCGCGTCCCATTTGCCATTGGGTTTTCCTTGTGTAATCAGTTTTTCCAAATTTTCCCCTCGCGTGATATGTCCGCAAAATTTAAGTATTCTACTGTATGTAGTAGAAGAAAGTCTTTGTTTTGGTTTTATTTCCGATAGGATGGAAGCGTTAGTTCTTAGTGCTGTCCACGGAATTCGAAGCATTATCCGCCAAACCCACATTTCAAAGGCATCTATCCTTCGCCGATCTGCTGTGCGGATGGTCCATGTTTCTGAGGATTATTGAAATGCAGGAAGGACCAGAATTTACACAATGTTTATTTTGGTATGGCGGGTTATGTCGCTGCTTTCCAAATTTTGGTCAACTGTGTCGCAACTGCTTTACCAAGGTGTATTCTGCTAGAAGAACTGCAACGAACATCAAAGCAAATTGGTCTTAAAATGAACCTAAGCAGAATAAAAATAATGACCAACGAAGATATCAGAGTAAGCATAGAGGGGGAAATACTTGAGGTCGTCGATGAATATGTATATCTAGGCCATACCATCCGGCTAGGAAAACAGAATCAAACATCTGAAATATCTCGAAGGATAAAACTGAGTTGGGCGGCTTTCGGCACACTTGGTTACATTTTCAAATCTCAAAGCATCCCTATTAATCTAAAAAGAAAAGTTTATGATGCCTGCATCCTCCCGGTAACAACCTATGGGGTGGAAACAGTAACTCTCACGGAGAATAGTGCAGAAAGGCTCAGAACAACCCAAAGAGCCATGGAGCGTGCTATGTTGGGGATTAGCCTGAGAGATCACATAAGAAACGACGAGATTCCAAGGAGAACGAAGGTTACCGATGTCATCAGAAGGATAGCCCAGCTAAAGTGGCGATGGTCATGTCGCAAGGCAGGATAGGTCGAAATTGACAAATAGGATAATAGAACGGCGACCAAGAGAAACAAAAAGAAGCGTGGGAAGAGCTCCAAAGCGATGGCGGGATGACCTTCAAAAAGTATCGGGAAGGAACTGGATTCAAACTGCCGTAAATAGAGAAACGTGGAAGTCAATGGAAGAGGCCTACATTCAGGAGTGGATGAATACAGGCTGAAGAAGAAGAAGATTCTGCGGCGGATTTCATCAGCAGCTTCCGTCATTGGAGATAAGCGCAAAGGTATACAAATTTATCGACAATGGAATGTGACAGGGATGGAATCCAAGTTCGACTTATTGCAACAGAAGGAAGAATCTTTAAGACGCCTTGATGAATTGGTGTATACCGGGATGCTAGAAACAGATGCTTCGGAAGACACGCTTGACCGTGAAATGGAAGCATGTGATGAATACACCGCATAGACGTATAGACGCATCAAGGAACCGGGCTCTGCGATTTCAAGTGAACCCAATCGAAGTATAAACAACACACGTAAGTATAAACTATCCCAAATCGAGTTCAAGAAATTTGGAGGAGATGTACGTGAGTGGCTGACGTTCTGGAGCCAATTCAGGAAGATTAATGAAAACGAAAACATTCCTCCTGAAGACAAATTTCAATATTTGCTACTAACTATTACTCCAGTACGCGCGCGAGAGAATTAGTGGAAAGTTACCCGCCGACGGAGAATTATTGTAAGGCTATTGAAAGTCTCAAAGCACGATTTGGAAGAGAGGATCTGCTAGTTGAGGTGTATGTGCGTGAGCTATTAAAGCTGGTTGTCCCTTATGCTCTTTCAAATCATGCGACCTGTGACCTAACGAGTTTGTATGACAAAATAGAGACCCAATTACATTCGTTAGAAACTCTGGGTATAACAACGGATACGTGCGCGGCAATGTTATATCCGCTCGTTGAATCATGTTTACCCGAAGAGTTATTGCGCGTATGGCAACGATCGACAGACTTTACTAGCAAACTGAACGTTTCACCGAAAACCCGTTTGAGTAAATTAATGCTCTTCATGAAAACGGAAGTGGAGCGAGAAGAGCGTATCGCGTTGGACATTGAAGGTTTTGGGTTAGGATCTAGTGAAAAATCTAAGAAGATTAAAGCAAAGTCAACAGAAACTGGTTTGCCAACGGCTTCGGGACTTTTGAACGGCAAAAACCAAAAGTGCGTATTTTGTGAGGGTACTCATTATGAGGAAAAATGTTATAAAGCCCAAAACATGAAGTTTGAACAAAAGCGAAAGGTGCTCATGGACAAAAGAGCTTCAATCGGTGCGCGGTGTTATTCTTAAGTTCGGGAAACATTTGGCGAAGAGATTGACAGTTATTTTTGGTCGGATTCAACGACGGTGTTGTCTGGGATAAAGCGGGAAGATGAGTGGTCGACCATTGTTTGGAACAGGGTACACGAAATCCGCCTCCTGACCGTTGAGAATTCCTGGCGACATGTGCCTAACGTCTTGAATCCTGCAGATTTACCCTCCCGAGGATGCTCTCCTAAACATCTGGCCCAATCGCGATAGTGGGAGGGACCCGACTGGTTGTATCAACCGAAATATAGATGATCAGCGGAGGAAACTACCGGTAATGAAAGCGAGATCAACGCTGAACGGAAAAGAAAACCGTATCCAGCCTGCTCAACACAGAAACAATACGTTTTTACAATTACTTTTCGAAATACCAAAAAATCATGCGGATGATAGGTTGGATTTTTCGATTTGGCTATAATTGTAAGAAACAGAATAATTCAAGAGTCGGTGAACTTTCTGTGGATGAAGTAGACCATGCGGAAAAGGAGCTTATCCGGATGATCCAAAAAGAGTCATTTTTGAAGGAAAATGATAAACAATTTTCCTCACTAAACGTTTTTAAGGACGAAGAAGGACTGTACCATTAAAACCCGAATCGCCAGAAGGAATGATTTGGAAACGTTTCGATATCCTTTTTTAATACTCGGGAAACATTCGGTGGTCTCTAAATTGATCCATGATACACATACAAAATCGTGTCATGTGGGGATCCATGGATTGATGAACATTCTTCGAGAACGATATTGGATACTTGGAGGGTGGCGATCAATTCGATCAATCATTACATCATGCACATCTTGTAAGCGGTATAATGCCAGGGGATGAAAATGACTCCGACAGAATTGCCACTAGATCGAGTTAGAGATGCGCTTACTTTTGAAGTGATAGGTATTGATCTGGCGGGTCCTGTATTCACGAAAACTGGAAAAATATTGATATGTATTTTCACATGTGCTGTTTACCGAGCTATCCATTTAGACATTACAATTTTACCAAGGCGAGATGATAAATCACGGTTAGTGCGGTTAGAGACGAAAACCGGTCAACTGGTTCGGCCGATCCAGAGAATTTATCCTCCCGAGAAGACTGCGCTAGGTACGTTGGAGAAGGAGGAGGTGTTGAGTCTGGCAGAAGACTCATTTGTCGACGAAACGACCGCTCCCATAGTCGATATATCTGGGGGTCCCGATCGAGAAGAAAGTGAAGTGAAGTGCGAAAAGGTAAAAAGCGATCGCGTGTCTATATGGTCTGAAAATTAAAGAACCGCAGAGATTTGCTTATGTATAAGGAATGTAATTGGTAGGTATCAAGCCGTTTGTTTATGGAAAACGTTTAGCTTAAAGTTTCCCAGGTGGGAGAATGTTGGAGACGCTTGATGCCTACTAACGAAAAATGATATTGTTTTGCCGTTGCCGTTGGAATTTGGACGTTGTTTAATTTTACTAGAATTGTTGTGTATTTTTTAACTGTCATAGTGCACCCTTTTGTATTGTCCTGTGTTTTTTGAAACATTTTGAATTTACGAATATACTGTAGAAAGAATCTGCGTTGTGTGATTATTCGACGGGTAGTTGGAGAAATCATCCAGCAAGGGACACAACACTATCAATTTGGTTTCCGTCAATCTCATTCAACAATCCATCAGGGTCATCGAATTGTTACTTATATAATGGAGAATCTAGAGACAAAACGAATATGTGTATTCCTGGACATAAAACAGGCTTTTGACAAAGTGTGGCATTTGGGCCTATTATACAAGATCAAAATACACTTCCCAAGTCAATTACATTTAGTTCTAAAATCATATCTAGCCGACAGGACCTTTCAAGTCAAGATTAATAATACAGTGTCCGACTACTACGAAATCACTTCCGGAGTACCACAAGGTAGCGTACTAGGACCGCTGCTCTATCTACTCTACTCTTCCCACATGCCAACTACAACAAATACCGAAATTGCCACATTCGCTGTTGGACACGGCTGTCCTCTCAATCAACGAGAACCCAGAAATAGCAGCAACACTTCTACCAACTAACCTCGACGGACTCCAGGATTGGTTCAACAAGTGGTGAATCACAGTAACCAGTGACAAGTCAGCACAAGTCACATTTACCAACAGACGTGTTGTATGTCCACAATCTAGAATTAATGATGCCGTAATACCCCAGAAGACCGAAGTTCTGCATCTGGACCAAAAGTTAAACTGGAGCACTCACATTAAAACTAAAAGAAAACAGATAGACCTCAAACCTAAACTAATGAACTGGTTAATAGGGAGGCGATCCCCACTCTCCCTAGCGAATAAATTACTTGTAGAGAATTATTTTAAAACCTATATGGACGTATGGGATACAACTATGGGGCTACCGGCGGCGCCGGGAGCTCAGATAGGTTGGCCGTACCTATGCCTTTCACGCAGCTGTCCTGGGTTCGAATCCGGACGCCGAGGTCGGTGGTTTTTTTCTGAGCGATAAAAAACGCTAAAACGGCCCTTCTTCTCGGATAGGAAGTAAAATCGTAGGCCCCGTATCCAAGTGTTGTTGGACACGCCAAAAGAACCCTCAAACAGGCTAAATTTCCAGGTGTGGTATAGTAGCGGAAACAGACCGACATTAAATAAAATAAACAAACCACTATGGGGATGCGCCAAGGCCTCTCACACAAAAATTTTGCAGAGATGTCAATCGAAGATCCTTCAAACAATATCAAATGCTCCATGGTATATCACGAATGAAACCCTCCACAATTATCTGAGGATTCCATACGTAGCCAGCGAGATTCAGAGGATTGCCAGCACGTACACCAACAACTTAGCAGGGCAATGAAATCAACTTATAGGACATCTTTCCAACCAACCTACCGTCGCCAGAAGATTAAAAAGGCAATGGTCGCACGACTTACCTTTATAATCCATCCAAGGCTAGTGTGAAGTTCACGGGGAGAAAGGCGCTGGCCGAACCCCCTCGTGTCATGTAAAACTACATAACATTTACTTATTACTTGTATAACGAGTAGATTGTAAATAAGCAAGATTTAATAAAAAAAAATAAATTTATCCTCATGTGACATTTGACAAAATTGAGTTGTCATCTTATTTGAAGTACCCTAGCGATGCTGCAGTCATGTAGCGGTCGACATTTTTGCGTCCCCCGGTCAACAATGTAAATATTAGGAACTGACAACACCCTACAAAGGGGGTGGAGTTTGGTTTCCATGCATCTTGGTAGCAGCTAATACGAAACCTGCTTATATGTATGGTACAATATTACTCCACAACAATCGTATGGGTACGAGGTTTGGTAATTAAATTCCCAAGCTGTTCCAATAAAAAATACAACTCAAGTAACAGTAGAAATATTTGATATTTATCCATTTATTTTAATACGCTTACTGCAACTTTCTCAAAAGTTTTTGAAAACAGTCGGGAAAGGCGTTCGAAGAAACCGATTTCAATTCGCCGGTAATATTTTTTACTATCTTCTGAGAACAATTTTCAGTTTAGTAAAGTTTTGGAAAATTCAAGGATTTGTGTCTTTGGTTTTGTATTTATTACACTGCCTTTGAGGGCAGGATATTGGGAAAAGCCAAAATTCCTCAACCACTGCGGTAATAAGCTGCTCTAAGTATAAAAAACTTGGTACTGGCCGTCTTAGAGCACTATAGTAATATAGTTGTAGTAGTATAATCGAGAGTTGCTAGAATAGTTGAGTGTAGTTACTGTTTTTTAAACAAAATGAGAAAACGCATGTGATTCAATAGTTCGTACAACAGACAGAGTCTGAAGGTGCTAATTCCAGTAACAAGGTAGATGGTCAATTTGAACAACACCGTGTTGCATGAAAAATAACTTCACAATCAGTACAACATGGACAGGTGTAACAATTACCCATATCCTAATTTTGGACGAGCAGCAACAATTATTTTGAAATTGGGTGCTTTTGTTTACTAAACGATTAAATAAGACTATATTAAATAATTGTGCTAACAAACAAGCATGTAACTTAATTAATTAATTCGAAAGTTAATTGAAAACTCAGATTTGTCAGAAATGCAATTTATTTATGGCACAACAAATTTATAACTTGATTTTTTGCTCGTCGGTCAGTACAGTAACAGCGAGTGGTTTTCAAACAACATAATACCTTGAGCGTGTTTTTACAGCATTTCGAAATTCGAGACTGCTTTCTAAGCCTCGCCTGGGGATTGCATTTGTAAATGACAATCTTGCTATATATAAATCAATCAAAACAAAAAGGCAATATGACTACTTGGTATTTTAAAAGTGCATATGCCAAAAACATTTAACTCATACTTGTTAGTAAGTATATGAAGTTATTGTTTATTGACCCATATCCAGTAGAAGAAACTCAAAGTTTTAATAAATATTATAAGCAACTACATTTAATGGTTTTTGTATAACTTAAGTGTCCATGGCAAACCCATTTAACATGTACTTATTTTTAAGTTTATCATTAAAGCATTAAGACATGTTACAGGCCAATCGAGCTTTTTCGACGATTCGTAACTAACTTGATGGAAAAGGGCCTACAGCTTAGCTCAGAGGAGTAGGGGGAGTTCGTGAAAATCGCTTATGGGAAAAAATCATTAGTTGTGTACAGAGCGAGTCAAAACAAGTGGGCACCACCTTCCAAATCCAGCTGGTTGTAGGTCCTCGTGGAAGGCCGAGAAGCCAACAGCTTACGGGAACGGAACTTACCGTGTTTGTGCCTCCCCCTATATATTTAAAGCTTGCAAAATTCTTACATCAACAAGTACAAAAGGCACAATAAGAGACAGTAAACTTTAAAACACATAATATAATAAAATAGTTAGAATGTGGCAATACAATAAAATGACACGAGTTATAACGCAAAAGTTTGAATTACATGGTTAAAATCCTTGAACGTTAAGGAAACGCCGCCGTTGACGCACAATATTTATATTATAATGAATCTGTGTGGCCAATGGCGTAGTTTACAGGAAAAATACTATATTAATATCTTTTACAAACAATAAATGAATAGCGATTGAAGATCGCTTTTAGGTTGCATAAAAAAAGTTCAATATCGCGAAATTCTGCAAGTTGACGCGAGCAAAAAAAAAGGTTTATTTTACACTGCACAACAAAAAAACTGATTCTTTACCTTGAAGTTCGGAGAAGACAGGCACAATATAACGGCGATTTCCGGTTGCAGGGTCGAAAAAAAATAAAGGGCCGGAGGACAACGTTCTTCGGGGCAGCGTTGAGACAAGGTGTAGCTGTTACGCCCCTGTAGAGTGACAAGTTGCTTCGAACTAGGTCAGTTAGCGTGGAGAAAGAAGAGACTTTTTCGGACGACGGGAACGAACCAAATTCCAGCAAAACACTTGCACGATTTCTTTATTTCCTTTTCACATCACAAAGATCCGAACTGAATTCGACAGGAGCAATTATAATCTTCAATTGTCCAAAACCAAGGCGTACATTTTACTATCACTTATATATCCGACTGTAAGTCGATTTACTCTTGCTCTACAGCAAAACAAAACGGTACGGTAAAACTTAGAATAGCAAAAGCGCCGCGAAGAAAAAGGAAACGATATGCAACGTTACACCCGTCGGTCTCAAGGGTCTGACTTCGACTGACATACCCCCCCGCTGCAGAACAGTTTCCAGCCTAATTTTCATTCTAGAAGAAATACCACGTGCAGGTTTTAGGAAAAACCCTCGGGAAGCAATATTGCAATGCAGCAAAACAAATAAGTTCTGAGAAGTGTTTTCTAACAATTCCGTCTGCACGGTGAAAAACATCCCACAAAGAAAAACCTTGAACAAATCTGGGACTCCTTCGATCGTAAATTATTCCAAGACGGGAAACACCAACAAGCTTAACAATGCTCCATTCTTTAAAGACGCAATGTAACCAAAACTGTATCCAATATACAAACGGCAATTAAAATAGCGTTACCAATTCTTACGAAGCGGCAAACAAATTAAGAAATTGATTCATATAGAGCGGCAAATTTAAAAATAACATAACAGACACCTTGTGTGAATATTTATACATACAAATTGCACAATAATAAATGAAAACAATGTAATGTTCATTCATTGGCTGAGAAAGAACTCCAAGATTACAATCTTCATTAAACCAAACTAATCAATTTTGTTAGATCAGCTATTCAACTAATTTCCAAGTTTGCAGCAGGAAAAAGATTTAGGGAGCGTGAGAAGACTTCCAGCAAGTCTAAGCTGGTGTAAGCTCTGTAAACTACTAAACTCAAACTTTAGTCATCCTGCAAAGTATAAATTATCTACTACTCAGGATTAATACTTAATCTGGTGAACATGAAAATCGTAAGGGAAAGGGGGGAAAGAGAGACATATGTATATAAACTTGAATTAGGTCGAAGAAAAACATATTTATGAGTACTTGTAGAGGACGTAATTTTAGTTGTTACTTAATTTTCAAAAATATCTTTTCATCAAAAGTTCTTTTATTTTGTATAAGAAGTAAATGTTTCAGTCCGAAAGTGTTAACTTTAGAGGGGTAAAACCCTGTTTTATACCAATATTTTGATAACTATAACCAAAAAACTGCCGTTATAATAAATTACACAACAATGACTTCCTACTAGGACAACTACATTTAATGCTTTATTATTACAAAACCTTGAGGAAACACATTACCAGTACAATATGTTATGCAAACTAGGTAAATATTTCAGCAACTAGTTGCCTTCTTTAGCAGGAACTGATGAACAAGGGTAAAGTAAATGAAATACCGATGTAGTTAACTATTGTATTGACATACCTACATAATCATTGAAATTTAGTGGCAAGCTAATAGTTGACCAGTCACGTATTTCTTCGAGTATTTTACTTGCCTTAATTATTTTAGATACCTTCAAGGTGTATAAAATCATATTTTCAAGGTAAATGGAAGATAAGTTATATGTGTTGCTTGATTGCCTTTTCTACCAATTTAATATGTTTAAACTTTTAATGGTCGCCAATGTTTTTATGCTGTTTAGTATTTTCTAGAAGTATATTTAGATATTTTATATTTATCTTTTATTTAAGGTCTGTATGATACGGCACAGAATTTTGTACAAAATTCTATAAAACGTGTATCACACGGAACAAAATTATCTATAAAATTTTGTCTGTGAGCATGTGCAAATTACGGTGAGATCTGTGAGAAAACTGCCAAATAGTCATGTGACCGTCGATAAAGTAGAATTCTAACAAGATTTTATAATATTAGTGCGTGGAGTGGGTAAACATATTCTTGACTACCCTCTGTAATTGTTAATAAACACTAAAAAACTCGTTTGCGCATCGATGCGACGCTTTGTACAAAAATCTGTAGGTTTTAGAACATGAATCTATAGAATTTTGTTGTACGACACGACACAGAATTTTGTAAAAACACTTTGAACAAAATTCTGTGCCGTGTCATATACGCCCAAGTAGTTTATATTTTTGTGTGAGAATTATTTCAAGACACCAAACTAAATCATAAAATACAGAATAGAATAACAAATAACTGGGACCTCAAATATATTTTGTTATGCTATGAATTTTCCAATAAAGCGTTTATACTTCCCGGCAGTTTCAGGGCTAACTGGGCTATGTGTTTATTACGATTACAATTTTCTACTCAAAATTAAACACAAAAATATTGTTTTAATCAGAATTTGGTACACTTAATATAACAAAAATGTCTTTGCATTCACTGCTCCTCTGAATAATATCTGGTATCAATTTTTTTTACGGTTACTGATATTGAGCACAAAATTTTTTTTCAGTAAATATTAAAGAACTTTATTTTAAATTAAATACAACAGACGCTCGATAACGTAAACACCCGATAATGGAAACATCGGGCTAATGTAAACATAAACTTCTTATAATAGGATCAAATGGAATGCCCGCTAACGTAAACAGCCTGTACAGCTCGATAACGTAAACACTTCGTTTACTAATGTTTTATGATGTACATATGTGACTCTCAGCAAATTAACTGTACGAACAGCGCTGATTTCATTTTACGCTTTGTTAAACTTAAGTCAGGCATATTGCATGCCTTTATGTAGTACAACTATGGCATCCATATCCAATAAAAGAAAGTGTTAAGATTGAGTGACAAAGTGAAAATCATAGACGAGGTTGCACACAATTAGCAAAAAAATATTAATTGTGTTATTAAACGTTTCTTTTAATAATTTTCTTATTAATAAAATCACGCTCGCTAATGTAAACATTTCGATAATGCGAACACGCTCGGGTCTGAATTAGTTCACGTTATCGAGCGTCTGCGGTAATTATAATTAATGTATGATGAGAAATCTTCCACCTTGTATATTTACAATTTTGTATGTGTATATTTTTAGCTTGTAAATTATTACCCAATTTTACTGCCAGCTAAATTTATGGGTATGTTTTCTTTACAATGACTTTGAGAAAAGTACTTGGTGTTCTAGGTTAAATTATTTTGCTAGAAGGATGCAGTTTTAGTAAAGTTTATTTTACCCGTTATGGAAATCTATACAATTCATGGCGGTTTTTGAATAAGTGATCACGAGTGCGCCCCCTCCCTGATTAAAATATTAAAATTAATCTTTTCTTTTCTGTATTTAAATAATAATTAAAATGAACTAACTCTACAAAAGTTTGTTTTCTATAGCTAACGTTTAAATTGTCATTCAGTCCGCGATTTTCGCCACAAAGTTCGCGATCGCCTTGCGCGATTAAATCTTCGGGCGTGAAGGTGGCATCTATTCGACCCCCACGATTCTGTGTATTCGGCAAACATCGCCTGACCGCAAGTATACGATGATTATTGATTATAGCATTCATTTAGTGGACCCAACAGATTCGCCGACGCTCAAAGTTTTCTACACCAGTGTAGTTTTGTGACTAGTAAACAATGAATAGTGTTAATAACCTTTTAAAGGGTGACTTTTCAAGACTTTTGATTGAAGAAGAGAAGGCAGCCCACGCCGATTTTAAATTTAACACAAAAAATGGAGAGAAAAGCACAGAACAGGTGTTAGGGGTAGAGGGGATACAGTGTTACACGGGGTACAGTACAGTGTTACTTTCGTTATAATCAGTATCCTATTGGCAATAGAAACTTAGTAACGCCGTCAAGTTTAGTTATGTTTATGACTTCAGTGCATACGTAGTTACAGAAAGTTCCCGCGTGGTTCAGCTGAAAAAGTGAGTATTTTGTATTTTTAATTCCAAAAGTAAAATATTGTAACATTTTGAAATTTGTCTCAGCTGTTATAGAATAATTGTTTGATACTTTTGTAATTATATGACCATACATACGCTTTTTAAGTAATCATATCAATATAAGAACATAACCTTAAATAATTTTGAATTTGTGAAAACTAGGTTTATCTGTAAAAAGTACCAGTGGGGCACAGTGTGACATGGAAACCGGGGCACAGTGTTACATGTAACACTGTGCCCCAAATAGGAGAGCGATAAGTTTCATTTAAAATTGTTGTTTCAGGAACGTCTTACAATGGTGAGAAATAGAAAAGACAAGCGAAAAATGGGGATATTGATGCAGAAAGAATGAAAAGAGCCGTGCTTAACGTTATAGATAATGGAATGTCTGTACGAGGAGCTGCAAGAGAAGAAAATTTAGTGCACATGACCCTTAAAAGATATGTTGTCAAATATAGCAACAGTTCTGCAGAAGAACGCCTAAATTTCAGCTTCGTGCCAAAATATGAAATAAATCAAGTGTTTCCCAAGGAACTGGAAAATGAATTGAGAAATTATCTTCTTAAAGCATGTCGCATGCACCATGGTTTAACAAGAAAACATTGTATGACGTTGGCATATCAAATGGCTAAAAGGAATAATTTGAAATATCCAGCTATTTGGGACAAAAATCAGCAAGCTGGTGTCGATTGGCTAAGCTGTTATATGAAGCGGTATCCGGAGTTGTCAATAAGAAAACCAGAGGCTACTAGTTTGGGGCGCGCAACAAGTTTTAATCGCACGAACGTTGGTGAATTTTTTGACAACTTATCTAGAGCTTACAGTAAATTTCCGGATGGCCCTCTTCCACAGAATATTTACAACCTGGACGAAACGGCATTGACGACAGTCCACAATCCACCTAATATTATTGGACAAAAGGGTCTCAAGCAGATTGGTCAGGCTACGTCCGGTGAACGAGGCGTCTTGGTGACGGCATGCTGTTTTATAAACGCTATAGGAAATTCAGTGCCTCCATTTCTGATATTTCCTGGAGTTAATTTTACAGACCGAATGCTTATAGGAGCTCCACCAGGAACAGCAGGCGGCGCTGCAAAAAGTGGTTGGGTAAATGGCGAAGTGTTTATCGATATACTAAAACATTTTCATGGAGTTGTAAAAAGTACACCGGAGTCGCCAATACTTCTCATATTCGACAACCACGAGTCACACATAACCATACGCTCGCTTGAATATTGTAAAAGCCATGGAATTATGCTTCTAACTCTGCCTCCTCATACTAGTGGGAAACTTCAGCCACTAGATAAGACGGTATGCCAATCACTCAAGACCAACTTTAACGTGGCATGTAATGATTGGATGATCATGAATGCTGGAAAAACCATTAATATATATGACATTGCCGGGTTACTGGGAACAGCTTACCCACGGGCATTCACGCGTAATAATATTGTTAACGGATTTAAGTTCACTGGAATTTTGCCCCTTAACAGAAATATCTTTAGATGATGAATTTATATCTTCTTCAGTTACAGACAGTTACAGACAAGTAAATGTGACACCAGTCGAAGAGCGTGCACTTGCACAACAGTCACCAGTGCCCTCAACTTTAAGACAATCACCAATATTGCGGACTCCAGAACACTCTCCAAGTGTTTCACCCAAACCAGAACAATCTTCCAAACTTCCACTCATGACTCATGAATCACGCAAAGTCAATCCCATAGCTTCTACATCAAGTTTCATATCACCTGTTGAGGTACGACCATACCCAAAGGCCTCTGCTAGGAAGGGAACTAGGCAGAATATTAGAAAAAGAAAAAGCCAAATTCTTACTGATAGTCCTATTAAGAACCAAATTATAGACGTTTTAAGCAATGCAAAGTCGGTAAAAAGAACTGTGTTCAAAAGACGATGGATTAATGTCTGTTGCCGATAGCGATGCTAGTGTTGGCTCTTTTGTAAGTGATGAAGAGCTAGATACCAATTTTGAGGAAATTGCCGTTGGAGATTATGTTTTGATTAATGACGGAAAAACCAAGGGCAACGAAATTTTATCAATAGGCAAAATTTTAACTAAATTTGAAAGAGAAATTAATGTCCAATACATCAAGCGGTTGTTTCCTAAATTTAAATTTGTTGAATCCGAAGATGTTTACACTTTTGAAACTTCAAGAGTCATAGCCAAATTACCATTTCCAGAACCCTGAGGAGGTACGGCCAGAAGGTCTGAAATGTTGGTTTTTCCAGTGGATCTGCATCTTCACTATAATGGACTTAAATAGTTATTTACTAATTAATCAATTTGTCAATTTTTTTACTTGCGTTCCAATGAGTTAATTTCATTTTTATATTTTTCATTTTGATTTTTTGAACTTAAATACCTACCTAGGTACCTACTATAAGATTTATAAATAAAAGCTTATAAATATCTAGATTTTGATTGAAATTATAATCTGTAACAGTGTGCCCCACATCTCTGTAACACCGTACCCCGCTTGTGGGGAACAGTGTTACACATGACCTCAGTGCAAATATTACCATTTTAAAAATAAATGGGTTAATAAATGCTCAAAAAATCACTTGCATATTGAAGGCAAAACAGCAACAATTATTTACAGCCAGACATTAAACTTTTAACTTTATATGGTAATAAATTACGAGCCTTCAAAATTTTTGTGTAACACTGTACCCCCTCTTCCCCTACACCTCTCGTTTTTCTGCAGAGACTTATAAACTTATACTTCTATTTTATTTATTTATTTTATTTTTATTTTCTCTAAAAAGAGGTTAAAAAGCGAGTTAGAGGTTATTTACACAAGATCTGACCTTGAAGAAATATCTGGTGCTATGAATATTTGAATATTTTTGTTAGAAAATAATCTTGAAGAAACTTTTACGGAAACACTGAGACTTCTAAATATTATTGTAACAACACCTATGACAACCGCCGGAGCTGAACGTTGTTTTTCCGCATTAAAGTGTAAAAAGCTTTTTACGAAACACCATGTTTAGCGATTGCTTGAATGCTTTGGCTACAATGTTTATCAGCAGGAGTTTAGTTAAAGAAATTGATAATTTTGAAGAAAAAGTCGCGGACAAATTTTTTCGACGAAAAATCGACGAGTTGAATTTAAATTTAAAAATTTAATGTTTTTTTTTGTTAAATAATTACTGATTCGATGACCATCTTATATTATTGTTTGAAAGCAATTTACAAGAATGGATTTTAGAAACTTTTAACGTGTTTTTAAGAATTTCAGGCGAGTGTTTTCTTATAATAACATATATTTTTGCTTTTAAAATTAAAATGCACCCGTCTTTGAAACCTCACCCGCCGCCACTGACAATTATTACTACCATGTGCATATAAACATATTTCAGTTTCAAAAGGTAGAAATCCTGAAGCAATTTCTTGTATCTTGTTTCCTTCATGAACAATGTTTGAGCTAAAGATGGATAAGTTGTTGGACAACTTTAGTAACAGCTTAACGGATAGAAAAGTATTACAGTATGCAAATGCATACCCAACTACAAAAAAATTATGTGAATCTTACATAAAAAAATAGATAGATAAATAATGGATTTGAAAAAGTTACCACAGGAAATACAAGGTTAATTTTTGCGTAAGGCTAATCCTTGCTTCTATACTTGTTATTTCAGTGTAGGTTTGGAAAGCCTTTTGCATACCTCAACTATCCATAAAAACTATAAACTATTATTTTTACCCCCTTAGAATATTAAAAATTCTAAAAAAAATCTATTTGGATATTATTCAAATTGTCAATTTAATTCTTATTTTACCAAACTCAAATTGTGAGATTATTAAAAATTTGTTATTAAACCCTGAATGAAAAAACATAGTTTACTTCTTCATATTTCAATCAACAGAATCAGTTAAATAAAAATTAAACACCCTGAAAAATAAACAGCTCAAGTTTCAAGGCATATCTGTTTTCTATAAAATAATTCAAAGGTAGTACTTTTCCAATTCGACATTTTGACTATTATTGGTAGCTTGAAACGGTAATATTGATTTAAAGGGCAATAGAAGAATACAAAAACCTTTCAAATATGTACTTACAACATTGGATTAGTTCCCCGTAGCAACTTTTTCAATTCTACACCCAGCTTATACCAGGTATGTAAATATGAAACCGGAATTTGCCCATAGATGGCCCTAGCTGTCAATGTAGTTACCGTCAAACCCCATCATTGGCGCCATTTTCTTGTTTTGACATCTGACAAAGATTTTCAACTCACAACAAAACAAGTTTCATACAACCGCATAGTTTTTAATAGCGTTGAACATGTCGAATTTTGTGCCTGGAAACTACAATTAGCTGACAGTATTGATTTTCTGTTACCATTTGAAGAAAACCGCTGCAGAATCGCATCCAATGCTTGTAGAAGCTTAGGGTGAGAATGCTCTTGGTAAATCACAGTGCTTCGAGTGGTTTAAAAAATTCAAAAGTGGCGATTTTGACGTGAGAAACGAAGAACGTGGGAGACCACAGAAAAAATTTGAAGACAGCGAATTGCAAGCACTGTTGGACGAGGATGACGCTCAAACGCAACAACAACTCGCGGATCAAATAAATGTGACGCGAGAAGCCATCTCCATACGTGTGCAAGCCATGGGAAAGATCCAGAAGATGGGAAAATGGGTTCCAAATGAACTAAGTGAAAGACAGCAGGAAAACCGAAAAACCACTCGCGAAATGCTGCTCGCCAGGTACAAAAGAAAGTTATTTCTCCATCGAATTGTGACTGGCTATGAAAAATGGATATATTTGGAGAATCCTAAGCGTAAAATACCATGGGTACCTCCAGGCGAACCATCGACATCGACTGCAAGACCAAATCGCTATGGACGGAAGACAATCCTCTGTGTTTGGTGGGATCAGAAGGGTGTGATCTATTATGAGCTGCTAAAACCTGGCAAAACCGTTAGCGACAACAAACGATCGATTTAAATCAAGCTTTGCGTGAAAAACGACCAGAATATCAAAAAAGGCAACACAAAGTGATTTTGCTTCATGATAATGCACCATCCCACACAGCAAAACCGGTCAAGGAAGCGATTGAGGCGTTTAGTTGGGAAATATTTTCGCATGCGGCTTACTTACCAGACTTGGCTCCGTCCGATTACTACTTAATTGCATCGATGGGACACGCACTTGCTGAGCAGCGTTTCACTTCTTACGAAAATGGCTCGATGATTGGTTTGCTTCAAAAGTGCAACAGTTTTTTTTTGGCGTGGCATCCACAAATTGTCAGAGGGATGGGAAAAATGTATAGCTAGCGATGGGCAATACTTCGAATAAAATATTTTGTTTCATTTTCATACAATAAACGTGTATTTTTTATACAAAAATTCCTGTTTCAAATTTACATACCTGGTACCAGGATCATAAATTCCTAAGCAAATTTCTAAACTTTGAAGGGAAGGTGCACCAGAACGAAGCATATCTACAGATAGAGTAAAATAGAGTTTCGGACCTATCTTGTAGGTGCTCGATGGGTCCACTCCTGGTAACACGGCTGATATCAATCCTATGATAAAGTTTCTGCTACTATATATCAGGGTTAATACTGCCTCCACAATCCTTTGTTGCAGCTGTGGTAAATCATGTAGCATGTACACATGATTCTTCATGTAACCCCGCAAGAAAAAAAAATCATATAGGATTAAGTCAGGTGATCGTGGAGGCCAGCGAAGAAAAGTCATTGTAACTACTGAGAACATTAGCATTGAGGTGTGCTCGGCTATCTAAATGTCAGGGTCTTGTTGGAAAATGAAGTCACCTTTGTCTTTCTTTCAGTATGTCCAGGTAGTTGAAATGGGCAACAGCAGCTTGGAGAGTTTCTCTATCTGTAGAGTTTGAAATTCCCCAGTGGATTTACGAATTGGTCCCATATGTTTTGGTGCTGGGGGGTTCCCATAAGTGTTTGCATACTTCATACCTGGGTCTTCTTTGGAAGTCAGTAGGCGAATACAAATAAATAATGTTACCACTAAACGTATTTATTAAAATTGAAAGATAATAAAAAGCATTTATTCATCACAGAGTCACTATATTTAATAATATATTATGAGAATATGCAAAAATCTATACAAGATGTATTTGTATTATAATTGCAAAATAATATTAAATTTACAATTTAGCAGTCAGACTTACATCATACGTGTAACACAGAATTGAATACAGTAGCTTATACCACTTTACACTTTGTCCGATACTCACTTTTACATAATGTTGAGGTAGGTACAAACACTGTCCTTTGTATTAAGTATGGCCACTATCAGTCACTTATTGGTCACACTTTCAGATGTTGTGCCTGAGAAGCTGATCCTGTTGGTACGTTTTCTTTTCTTTATGATGCTGTAATAGAAACCATTCGTTAAAAAAAAAACTGTAAACGCATCGCATATGCACATAATAAATAAACACCAACCCGAATATCTCCATTGTTGCTGTATTTAAATTGATGTCGTCAAAACAGCATCAAATAAATTAGTACTTACAGCAATATCTCCAAGGTTAGCCCTCTGATATGGTGGTGAGGATTGCAGATGTGTATGATTTGACCCCTTGTGCCGTTTATATAAGTTCGTTCCTAAATCAGTACTGGGCGGCCGCTTTGAAACAGTCTTAACTCTTATGGCTATTGGGGGATTGGGGGAGTAAGTATGGCGATCAGCTGTGTTAGGGCAGTCTTGATTCTCGAAGGCAGCGCGAGGACTTGGGGTTGAGCGGCTCTCTGAGCCCGGAGATGGTAAATTTGTCACAAGATGAGCTATTGCTAGTTCCAGTTGTTGGGGATCTTCTACGGATTGTACAGCTGTTTCACCGTTTCCATTTGTCAGCTAGAAGCACACAAAAATTGTTAGTTCTAGAGCAGCGCTAGCAGGAAAATTTTAACTTACAGAAGCAGGAGTGGTGGCTTTGATGATGGCGGAGTATCTTGTCTTCATTTCTTTTATTAACCGCTGTCCTTCCTCTTCTGTTACCAACGTGTTAATGCAAACAAAACTTTCAACGGTTCCTGAGTTGTCTATTTCCAAGAAGCCGAAAGTCCTTAAGTAAATGAATTGCCCCGTCCTGGAAAGTAGGCGATAACACGACGAACCTCTGCTTTCTCCTCTGTCATACACTAAAAGTAAAAAAACAAAAGCTACAAATGGACGTATCTATTGGTTTGACAGGTTAAGGATATCAAATATATCTTATACAGTTTTATTAAAACTAACCTTATTTTATAGGATAGCATAAATATAATAGTTGTATAATAAATACACTGATATTATACAGCGTGTCCCACGACGTGAGGTCACTACTTCGCGTACGTAATCTTTAGACCAAATGCCTTCAAAAATTCATATAACGTTATGCCCTAAAGTAAACCGAGTATTAAATTAATATTTATTAAATAATTACCTACAATTTCAGAAAAGACAATAATTATAATTGCATGTCCCATGACGTGAGGTCAGTACTTCACCTAGGAGTGGTGAAAAAAAGTCGAAACTAAAGAGTGGTCATTTTCTCTAAATCGACTATTAAAGAAGTTATGGCCCTTTTTGTTAAATACTGAAGCAGCCGAAACAATAAATGATATCCATTAAATGTGCGGTTTTTGTGATGGAAACTCAGTAGCAGCTGCTCGAGAATATGGGTTGAGATTTCCAAATCGACGACTACCAGACCGAGTGCACAACCACGTACGTGAACACGGAACTTTCCCGAAACCTGAGCGTCCAATACAGCAAGTACTAGACAATGAGGACAATATACTGGGAGAAATTAATAATCCCAGCACCTCTGTTCGTCGTGTATACTCCGTCAGATTTAGAAAGACTTCTGGGGCCTGCAAGTTACAACGGCTTGAACTGCTATCCACTTTTTACACGCGGTTAAGAGAAAGGTCAACAACGTAATTAGGTTCCAATCGTATGCGACTTACATTCTCTCATATTTACGCATGCTAGAAAGAGATAATCTCACTAGCGGTGAAGCGGTGTTAGTTCCTAGCTTCAGGGGCGGAGACAAACTATTCATTTAGTAAATGGAAGTTGTGTATTTAATTCAATTTTGGGAATGCAATATTACGTATTAATGACAGACAGTGGAAAAAGGAAAAATATAACAATTTAAAACTGACTTGGCGCCTCTCAAGCGTTTAACATCTCCCTTAAAAATTATCTTCGTCGTTTTTGCTCAAAACGATGTCGCTATCAGAATCGTTTCCATCAGCAGTTATGATTAATGAAGCAACACTCTTTGTCGAACATTTGTTCTTTAGCCCAGTAATCTTGAATAATTTCTTCGGTGTGGCGAACGTAATTTTGTCAGTTTTCTTTTGTAACCTGTTGTAAGGCCTCACTCCACATATCGAGAACCTTATTATCGCCGTAACCATCTCGTCCCATGTGGTTATATAATAACAAATATAATACGGGAGCAATTGTTTTGCAGAAATCCAAGCTAATTACTTTCCTTGTCCTATCTACGACAATTGTGAACCGCTGTGTTTACACAAGCGTCTGCTTCAAGCTACCTGGCTGGCCTTTCTCAGCTCAGAAGTCTTTCTAAATCTGACAGAGTATATCTGCACGAGTTAATGTACGACGAATACGAGTTTGGAGAACATTAAAACGTCATGGTTTATATCTATTTCATATCCAGCCTGTTCAGCCCTCTTACCTACAAAATTAATTAATCCGTTCTTGTAAATGTTGCCTCATCCGTGAATAAAATTCTATTGCCTAGATTTCGATTTTGAATGATCCTACGGCAAAATTCCATAAGACTAGCGGAATTTTGCCGCAGGATCATTCAAAATCGAAATCTACGCAATAGA
Source organism: Limonius californicus (assembly GCA_014611495.1). Classification (NCBI taxonomy): domain Eukaryota; kingdom Metazoa; phylum Arthropoda; class Insecta; order Coleoptera; family Elateridae; genus Limonius; species Limonius californicus. Next base: position 89,789 of record JABXWE010001116.1, read on the forward strand.
ATTTTATTCACGGATGAGGCAACATCTACAAGAACGTATTAATGGATTTGCATTTGGAGAATCCACAAGAAATCACAGTGTCAAATTATCAATATAGGTTTTCAGTAAATATCTGGTGCGGAATGATTGATAACTTGATCGTTGGTTCATTCGTTTTTGAGAATCATTTAACCGCCGACAGATATTTAAATTTTTTAGATCATTTGGGAGGATTGTTAGACGTCTCTCTGGCTATCAGACATGGTATGTGGTACCAACGCGATGGTGCCCCTGCGCACTTTGCGTTACGTGTAATTAGTAGAGGCAAATAGCTCCCCTGGTCCCCAATCTCAAGACTTAACTTGTTTAGATTATTTGTCGGGTCATATGAAAGATATGGTATACCAAACACCATCAGAGACTGTTGAAGATCTTAGGAGACGCATTTTTGAGGCAGCAGAACTAATTCGGAATAACAACGATATGTTAGGTAGGGCAACCAGATCTCTCTTAAGAAGAGTCAGAATGTGTCTCGAGAGCAACGGTGGCCATTTTGAACAATCTTTGTAGCGAATTTAAACTAAAATAAAAATATAAATATACTCATAGAAAAAAAAACGTTGACATGTGTGATATTCGTATCATAACCAATTTATACTGGGAGCAGAATGCGAAGGTAAGAATTGAAGGAGAAGCTACTTACGAAATAATGATTAAGCGTAGGGTCAGACAAGGGTGTATTTTACCACCGTTGTTATTTAATATACACTCCGAGAATATATTCAATGAAATACTTAATCAAATGACTGTGGAATAGTAATCAACGGGAAGAGAATAAATAACATACGATACGCTAACGACACTCTGTTACTAGTCCAAAACTTACAACATCTACAAGAAATAACAGAACGATTAAGTAATAGTAGCGCCCAATACGGCTTAAAGATGAATCTGCAGAAAACGAAGTTTATGATTTTCACAAAAAAAAACATAATTTACATTCTAATCTCATTGTAAACAATAAGACGATAGAAAGGACATACTCTTATAAGTACTTATGGACTTGGCTTGAATCTACCGGACAAAAGAAAAAAGAGATACCAACAAGAATTGAAACCGCCACAGGAGCTTTTCTAAAAATGAAAAGTTTGTCAACTAACACTAGAATTGAGAATGAGAATGGTTATATGTTACATTTTATCGATATTAACGTATGGGATGGAAGCGTGGACGTTGAAGAAAGAAGACATTAAAAGATTGGAAGCGGTAGAGATGTGGATTTACAGATGATTACTAAGAATATCGTGGACAGAAAGAGTGACAAATGGGGAGGTGCTTAAAAGAATGAATATGGAATTACAAATAATGAAAAGAAGAAAACTACAGTATTTTGGACACATTATGAGAGGACGAAAATATACATTGCTACAACTCATAGTTCAAGGAAAAGTACATGGAAAAATTAACGTTGGACGAAGAAGAACATCCTGGCTACGCAACCTCAGAGAATGGTATGGCTGCAGCACCATCGAACTATTTAGAGCAGCCGTGAATAAAGTACGAATAGCTGTGATGATTGCCAACCTCCAGTATGGAGACTACATTCTCAAGAAGAAGAAAAATATAAATATTGGCTTTTCTGAAATTGCAATTATTTAATAAATAATACTTTAACACTCTGTATTTTGAAAACGCTTTACTTTAAGGCATAACTTTATTAGAATTTTTAACTATATTTAGTGCAAAGATTACGTACACGTAATAGTGAGCTCACGCAACCCTGTATAAACAACACATTTTCTTCCATAAACTATTGACTTGCAGTGTATCTGCTTAAATTTATCAAATTTTTCAAGAATTACTCGTGCCAGACGAGCGAAACGCGCATTGTAGTGGCCAGAAACTCAAAAAGAACTGATTGCGTCTTCTTCAATATCAACGTCACACTTGGGCTGAAAATTCTCTTAACTAAATGGTTAAATAAGGATTAGGCCTGACAAAGGCGTACCGCTTGACCAATATAGCTGAAACCCTGGCTGCTGGTTACGCACAAGTATGGTGGCGTAAATGGGTACAGAGCTCATTCTAAAATCGGTACAGTCCGAGAAATAGCAGGTTGTGAGTTTAACCATTGCATTTAACTGCTACTATTAACGCTTTTTTAGCTTCAGCTGAGTTGGTGGTTCTGCACTTTGACTTAAAATGCTAAGTGTATTTTCTTGTACCTGACTTACATACTATTACATAAAACAAAAACAAAACTGGTTTCACTATTCCTAAATTAGAATAATTAAAACTAAAGAAAGTTTGACTACCGTTAGCTTGAACAATCACCTATGATTAATAATTAATCTGTTAAACAGACGCAAACAAGTGTTTTCCCACTCAATTTTGCACTGTCATATTCCCGTTCTGTCTATTTATTGTGGACAAACTAAAAAAAATGCCCGGTGATTCCCTGCTTTATTTAAGCAATATCCCCGGTAATTCCCCCTTTTATGCAAAACGCAATATATAAACATTTTATCTGAATTCACGTGTCTTTCTTAATTTCTCTACATTTACACTGTGGAACACTAATAATTGTTGCAAAGGTACATTTAGAATGAGCAAAAAATGTTGCAACAATTTTTCGTTCTTATTATTAGGAAAAATGAAAAATTCTATATTGAATTATGATCTAAATCTAAAAAAAGTTAATTTTTTGTCTTTCATATTATTTCCTTATTGTAATTAATTTGTATAGATTTAGGTTTCCTTTAAGTTTGTGATGCATATTTTCTGAATTAAATCTTCATAGTCATTACATACACGATTTCTTTTTTGGCGCAAGGCGCTACTCTACAGGGCGTCAATTTCAAATCGTACAATGTGTTATATCTCTGGAAGTAAAAGAGGTATTGAAAATGTCTAGAAACCGTTTCTATGACATGAAGGGAGAACCATCATGCCTCATAAAGGTAAACTTCCCCATTCAAGCCCTTAGAGACTCTAGTTACCCTAACCCCAAAAAGATGTCAGGTGATAACTGACACCCACCTTGTGATACTTCATTCAAAAGCGCTTAAAAAATACTATTTAATAGTTGCAAACATTTCTTATACCCGATTCAGAATTAAATATTTTCATATTTTAAATGCTCAAAATGATTCTTATTATTCTTTTGACAATACTAAAGTCTACTCTGAAATTCTCTCTGAACAATTTGCAAGGTTTGTGGGGCAATAGCTCGGCACTTGTCGCGATTGTGCAATGGACTGATCCTGAGTTTTGTACACAAGAGATTTTAAGTCCAAAAATGAAGTCTAATGGAGTCAAATCTGGAGATCCCGGGAGCCATTCTATTTTTCCTATACGAATTAGATAAAAAATCATGACTACTATTGAATAGTATTTTTTACGAGCTTCTGAAAGAGTTATCAAATGGGCGTACCTAGAGCCTAAGGTGTTGAATGGGGAAGGCTACCTTATGAGCCATGTCTATGTACCTCCAAGAGCTCTCACCGTAATATCACACCATTGCTTCATGTTAAATCATAATGGCTTTTATGTTTACTTTTAACCAAACTGAATGATAAAAGGAGAAATCATAAAACTCTCATTATGTCAGTAAAAACATTAGTATTGTATGATTTGTAATGTGAATATTGTTTTTCCACCTTATCGGGCGTTTTTGCTTTGTCCACTACTTTTATTATCTTAATTGGTTGTGCTGGTTTTATTGTTTTTTTTACTTGCACAGCGATTATTTTTTTGTTGTTAGTATTCGTTTTAGAAAATCCATGTAAACAATTTTGTAATAGTTCTTTATGCAGTGTATTTCTATTTATGTGGACATAAAAAACGTTGTGGGATTACGTAAATATTTGCCGTAATTTGAAATACATTAAATTTAAGCCGGGAGAGTACAAATAATGTTTTTAAGGTAAAGTGTAAACAGATTCATACTTAGTACATTCACTTTTATACCTGTTATTTAATTTTCTTTTCTTTGTTTAGTTTACCGTCGATTTTTGAATCAAGACACGGTCAAGTGCGCTCGTTTATTATTCAGTGTGAAAAGTTAATGTAATTAATCTATTTTGAATTATTCCAATACTATAGTAATAAAATAACAGTGTCGAAGTGATAGCGCGACAAATTTTATCGCGCAGCGATAGCCGTTTTCTTGTAAGTAGCCAACATTTCTTATTTATGCACTCTATCGGAGGAACTCCATGCAAACAAAAAATCTACGGACAACAAAAAAAACTAATGGATATATTAAAATACCGGAAAATAATAATGACATAGTCATGCAAACCGAACAAACCGCTACAAAAATGGATATTGACAAACACGTGCCCATTGATCCCGAGGTAATTGTGATTACTCACGGACAACTCTCGCAAACCCATCAAGAACAATCGTCAACTGGCAAAAGACCATTAAACTCTAATGATGACTATCATACCAATAAAAAATATCTTTTAGACAATGCAAACCTAGTGCAACAGAACCGTTATTACCTACCAAAAAAAAACAGCTCAATCAAACGACAGAAAATGCACAAGTCAAACTAAAAATTCCTATTTTCCTGCACAACGCGGATATCTAATAAGTGATACAAGAATTAATGAAAACGTTAAAGTCATACCAGTTACAAGGGAGCGTTCCTACGTGTTAACGTTGCTACTAGCGATGATTATAGACAGTTAACCAAATTCTATGTGGATAACCGTGTTAAATACTACAATTATAAAGACCCAGAAACAGCCATCCTTGAAGTTATAATACGCAACTTACCACCGACGATAAGCACTGAAGTAATAGGAAACGCATTAGATGATAGCATACAAATTATAAGGTAATCCGTATGCTAAAAAACCAATACCATTAGTAATAGTTCCGTTACTTAAGGGCGGCAACACATTAGATATTTTTAAAATAACAAAACTCTCCTATTGCTTGGTGGAAATAGAGCCAAGTCATAAATCGAAGGCAATCCTTCAATGTTACCGATGTCAACGCTATGGGCATACAAACAATTATTGTGCATTGGACCCAAGATGCGTTAAATGCACAGGAGATCATTTATATAGCGAATGCCCAAAGAATTCCAACGATGATCCGCCGTGCCTGAACTGTGGTTTAAACCACTCAGCTACAGAAGCTGCCCGTATCTGGCAAAAATTATAAAAACACAAAAGCAACGCCAATCCATTCACAACATTGTTGTGTTGTAGTTTAGAAATGCTGTAGTTGCAAAAGTGCGTCTACCTGTACAGTTTCGTAGTTTTCTTTGAACTCCACTAAATAAATTATAATAAATTCGGCTAAACTGTTACATGATCTGAATTCCCAAACAATACTCGTATACAATCTAACTAAAGCGAGAAACTCTCCCAATTTTCTGCAAATATTAGGTTCTATGTCGACTGTAATAAGCAAAGCTACAATAATGTGAGAAGTAATACGAACAAAGCATTTATTTTTATTTTTGTCATTGGCAACATTGTTATTTAATATATGAAGTGAATATGGTATCCACCCTACACCAATCGGTAACAAGGATTTTGATTATAATAATAATATGGTATTACTAAGCCTAACCTCAAATCAAGTATTGCAACATCATCAACAGCCTTTACGTCCCATTCCTAGACACTGGATTCTTCTCTGCCAGGTGTTTCTCCTCAGCGTTAAGGTAGAAACACGGAATACCTACAGTTTAATGTTTAATCCGATATTCCAGAGAAGGCTTTTAGCATTAAAATGTCGTGAAATTCTGTGTGGAGAGTTACAGCACAAGATTTTTATAAGCTGCGTGGTATTCAGGGGAGTCGAGCCCCAGCCATATTCGACAGTTTACTCAGAAAGCGAGCGCACTACCAACTGCTTCCACCATGCTGCTATTGTATCATGTGGTTATAATTAATACTTTTTCCTAGTATAAGTGAAGCAAGGAGATTATTTTCTGTTGTTGTTTTTTGATGGAGTTGATGTCGCGATGGACGTCCGATCAACGAAACGATAAATGATCGGTACATTAGGTGAGCATACTTCTATGGCCCATAGGTGTAAGTTTGGGGGGGGGGATTATGTCAGTTGAAGCGCAAAAAAAGGTAAACGTGGGAGAAAGAAAAAACAACTGCAGCCGATGAAGCGTTTTCAATCAGGAGCAGTAAAATTATTACTAGGAAAACAAGATCTGACTTGCAGAAAGGCTAAGGAGCAACTGGAATTATAATTTGCAATTCGACACTACGTGGAGGGCACATTTAATCGGGAACAAACGCAATCCGACTTCAGGAATAACAACTGCCAACTACTCCAATGATAAAGAACAGACTTCTGCAGGCCAAGAAATACGCATGTTTGGAGGAAAGTGTTTTTCTCATATTAGGTACACTTTTTAAGGCAGGACCGACGGTCACGTAACATCAAGTAATCCAACAACGAAAAACTTAAAGCGGCTCATACTGACCAAACAGTTAAACATCTCCTAAAGAGGATGTTCAGAGGCTGATATTCCTATACGGGACCCGTACCTTTCGTGAAGACGGAAGGAATGATAAATAGTGTACAAGTAGAAGGAGTTACTGAAATGTCAAACAGTTAACAATTTGGAAAAACTTGTTCCCAACAGTGAAGCAGTCTACCACCAAGATTCAGTTTCGTGACAAAAAAAAATCAAAGGCAATGGTGAAGTATGCTGATAAAAATATTACTCTACTCAATTAGCCTGGACATGCGCCGTATTTGAATCCAATAGAGAATTTGCGGGGTATTTCCAATGCTAGGGGGGTTCGGAGAATGTACTGTATAACAAAAAACAAGATCATGGTAGTCGTAGTTTTAGATGTGATTCCAGGAGAGCAAAATTATAGAAAGCTGCAAGAATATAGTTGCCAAAAGAATACAACAATTCTTGTTTTCGGCGTCTCTTGTGGAGGTTACCGATCAGCATGGTTAATCCGATTCATGATACGGCTGTGCGGAAAATAAGACCAAACCAATCTCGCAGATTACGTAGCCAGAAAATTCTGTGTCGTCCGATGGTTCTTCGTCCTATAATTTTCCTTTGTATGATGAGCAGAACGGTTCGTATTTTGAATTGCGCGAAATGGTCCCAAGGAAATCTACTTTCTTTTTTGAATTGCCAATATAATTTCCCCGTTCTTTACCCATTCTATAAAGCATATGGTTTGTATTTGGTGGCTAATGGTAGTCTATTATTGATAGTTAGAGCAAGCGGCTCTCCCCAAAATTATGCACCCTGGCGTTAGAAGATGTGTTCAAGAAAGTAAACTGGGAAGAACGCGGAGTGAAGATTGACGGTCGATACTCGAGTCCCCTTAGATCGTGATCATAAGTAATAGCATGGAAGAACTACAGGAAATGCCGAGAGAACTGAAAACGGAATCAAAGAAAGTCAGCCTGAAGATGAATTTAAATAAAAAAAAAAGTAATGACAGAAGAAAACACTAGACTGGAAACAGATGCAAATGAAATTGAGAAAGAAAACGAATATACATATCTAGGACATACAATCACACTTGGCAAGCAAAACCAAACGGCGGAAATTACGAGAAGAATACGCATGACTTGGGCTGCGGTGAGTAAACTCAACATGCTTTTAAGAAATATAGAAACCCCCATTAGTCTAAAGAGAAAAGTGTTCAATAGCTGTATTCTCCCTGTCATTACGTATGGCATGGAGACAATGACACTTACAGTACAATCAGCCAACCGATTAAGAACGACACAAAGGGCTATCGAAACAGCAATGTTGGGAGTCTCTCTGAGGGAACACATTCGGAACGAAGATATAAGAAGAAAAACGAAGGTGGACGACGTAATCGCTAACATCGCGAAGTTGAAGTGGAGTTGGGTGGGACATCTGGCCCGATAAGAGAGTGAAAGATGAACTAAGAATATCATTCAGTGGAGGCCAAGACAGCACAAAAGAAATGTGGGAAGACCACCAAAACGCTGGCTAGATGATATTAAAGCAATGACAGAACGAAACTGGCACCAAATAGCCCAAAACAGACAAGAGTGGAAGACTCAGGGGGATACCTACATCCAGCAGTGGATTCGAAGAGGTTGCTGAAGAGGCGACAGCAAGCGGCAAGGTTTGATTTTAAAAAACAAAAAACAATCGAATGCAGTCGCAATTGCTTTTTGTTCATGGTTTTTTTATTCGTGTGTTACATTTGCGTTCTTTCTTTAAACCATTTAACAATAGAACAACGAAATTTAGCCGTTGCTATGCACCAAAGAGAAGATTGCCAGGTCGACCTCGTTGATATGTTAGGAACCACACAGAGTGTAATTTCACGTGCCCTATCGCGCCTTAGGAGAGACAGGTACGACTGCAGGAAGATCCGGAAGTGGACTTCTTCGCATCACAACATCTCGTGAGGATTGACTTCTGGTAATTGAATGCACCCCTTGTCAACAGCTCGACATCTACAGCAAGTGCTTCAGAATGCCACAGGGAATCGAGAAACTGATTGTTTGAGGTAGGACTTACCTCATACCGCCCCCTGAGATGTTCTGCAAGAACTGTGGCTCAAGGAAGACACCGGGTGGAATGCTCAAGACGTAGGCTTCAAGAAGCGGCATTGTGGGATGATATACTGTCTTCGGACGAGGCCACATATTGTCTCAGCAATGATATCCGGTGTCAGACTATATCGTAGTGCCCGACATCGTGCCTTACCTCAGTATACCCAACCAGTCGTTGCCTTTGATGGTGGTGGCCTTATGCTATTGGCTGGAATTTTTTTAGGGTGTCGTACTGACCTCCATATCTTTAATGGTACACTCACAGGCTAACGTTATGTTCAAGAGATCATTATAGAGCATGTTCTGAACCGTCACAACGCCGTTGGGAGGGAATATTTTGTTCTTCTTGACGACACGAAAGGCCGCATCGTGCTCCGGTTGTTTTAGAGATGCTTCGAGATAAGGAAATAAACCATCTTACTCTTCCTCCGCTATCTCCAGACCTCATCCCCATCGAGCATGCATGGGACCTTTTGCAAACAGCTGGATCATCAGAATTCAAGGCCTACTATTGTGCAACAGCTGAAGGATGTATTGCCGGTACTGTGGCATCAAATTTCACAAGAACATATTGATAATTGCATTGAAAGTATGCCAGCAAGGTGCAGAGCAGTTATTACTGCCAGAGGAGGTGCCACGCGGCATTAGAATTTAATAAATTTAGGTTAAGTGAAACAAGACAATAACGATTTTCATTATAATATTGTTAAATTTCTTCTTTAAATGTACCTTTGTTGTAATTTTCATGTTCATTACTAAAAACAAGTTATATTTTGTTGTTTTGGTAGTTTATTTTTATTATAAGTGCTATTGGTGTTGCTTTTAAGTCTTACACTGCAATATCGCTCCTATTCATTTTTGAGTAGTTTATTTAATACTTGCTAGTTTGTAATATTAGGTCCGCCCAAGACATTTTCAGAAGACGTTTGTATACCCACAAGTCGAACGATTCCAATCTCTTGGAGGGATTTTGTTTAAGAACAATTATTTCACCTCAAAGAGCAACACGTTTACTTACAAATATAATAACTCATGTTTAGGTAATTTCCCATCTGTAAACTTTAATGACCAATATATATTATTTTCAAATATTATACCACTGTTCCACTGTTCACATTAATTCACACACTACTGTAGTTACGTGTTAGTGCAGTGTAATCTTATAAAATTCTGATTAGATCTTCAAGGAACTTTGTTACACGCGAGTACCGTACAGCTATCTTACTGCATACTCAAATAAAATCTTTGTTTATATCAATTGAGCAATTTCTCAGCAGAAAACGCAGCAGTTGTATTTTCAGTGACTACACTGTATTTATTTCTCACGGTGGTATACAAACAAATCAAAAGTTTTGTATACAAGAATTACAAAATTTGATTATAATACAAATACTTACTTTGCCTTAAAGCAATCATGACCCAGCGCACATCATCTCGATGCATGAATTTGAATGCAGATAACCCAGACACCTCTTCAGTCATATAACCAGCAACATAAGAGATACGTTGGTCACAGTTGATAATCCTTCCATCTACTAGGTGCCTTGTAACATATTCATCTTTAACAGCTTCCATCAACCGATCGGCGATCGGTTCAGGGCGAGATAGCTTCACAAAAAATATCAATACCTAAGAGAGGAGACAATTAGTTTTGCAGAAATAATAATTTATACAATTTTTTACATCAGCATTTACAGGCGATGCGACAACCGTTTCTGTGGAACTGGAGCCATTTTGTGGATTACGTTCTGGGGATTTCTCGTTAGTGGTTTTTTGCATACCCATAAAGCTAACGGTTTCATAAACCGAAGCTTCTGAGCGCGGTCCCGCTCGTTTTAAGTGCACGGTGAAGTACTTTCGCCATTCGGAACCCAACACGTCTGAGCTTATGTGTAATCGTAACCGATCATGGTCTTCTGGATGGGTTATGTTGTATATGGATTGGCCCATGAGATCAGTCTGGAAGGAAACAGAAAATCTATATAGTCTTGAATCGCCTAGTACAAATTAGGGTAGTATTAACGTGCAACGAAAGCTAATTTAACCAATTGAAATCAACTATATCTGAATATCACCTCACGTCATAACTTTCTGTTGACACATCATTTGCTGCGAATGAAAACAAAGTTATTTTTTTCTTAAGAAACAAATATAAATGGCATTTTAAAACACAGTTCTCCTTCAGTTTGTCGTAAATTATGCTAATATTACAAAATTGAAGACACTTAAAAGTCGAGCGAATAGTCATAATTTTTTAATGGTTTAAATAACTAAAATATTAACCTATCTGATTATGGAGATTCACTTTGTAAAGTAGTTAAATGTACACAATAAATTAGGAAATAAGCCGACAAAAGAAAAAAATATAGTTTTATGGTTGTTCTTTATCTGCAAAATGTAAAGGATATATTTTGGTATCTATGTAAGGCTAATCTGTAGTTTTATTTATTTACAGGAACGATTAGAAGCATTCGTTTTTATTTCAGCAATTATGAAAAAAATCTGAAACCTAGATTGCAACGGAAATATTCGGTGCAGACCTTTAGAACGTGTAGATTTTTAACGTCTACCATACCATTTTATAACGTTCTACATTTCTATATAAAAGCCAATTAAGTAAGTTCCTGTTAATTACAAATATAAAATTATTTTTCAATTTATTAGAAAGCATACAATAATGTTCATTGAATTATCTTCATTAATTGCTAATTAATTATTTGTTCTGATGCCGAGACCATATGATATACATTCGGATTTAATTTGAAGAAACCTTCTATATGCTTCGCCAAGCGTAATGATTACACTTTGATCAAGCTACCTGGACCGGTTAGCGGAACGTCAGCACCATCAATTCTATGACGACGCGGTCTAAGTTCGAAAAGACGACTTAATTTCCAATAAACAACTGAAAGTCAACATTATAATTTTCTGCAGTCTGACATTAACTTTCAGCAGTTTCATAGTTCTAAGTGTCTAAATTTCTAATTCGAACTACTTTGTTTAAGTCTACCTCGTCCTTGCATCATTAGAAAACTTCCACTGGCTTCCATTTCACCAATTCTATTCTTGGCTTTCTCGGTACTCTTTGTATTATTGTATATGCATTTGTTATTTCAATTGTATTTATTAGTAGTTTGCACAATTCTGTTAAAGTAATAATTAATTAGCTAAACAGGTTTCATCCGTTAATTGCAAATTTAATAATAAGTTTAAATGCAGCAGACGAAGACTATATTTTAATAAGTTTTCTAATTCTGTGTGCAATTAATTTAACATGACACCGGACCTACAGCTTAATTTAGGTTTCGAATAACATGAATGCAACGCATTTTAGCAGCAGAGAATTTTTGGTATTAGGCCATTTCAGATGTTACAAATGAAGCCTTCATCTGCTAATTCTCAATGAGAATTCTACGAATACAGGCAAAATAACTAACACCTGCGCAGAACGTTGGTGGTTGTCCCAAAGCCTTTCAAAGCAGCAGAGTTTTTTGAAAAATCCGCCCACTATCGAAGTTAGATTCTATATCTTTTTAGTTAGGAGATTTTTAACTATTATAACATATTTAATAGTTTACAAGTATGAAAATCTCAAGGATAAATATTATTATTTAATTAAATTGTATGGTTTGGTGTCGGAGTGAGGTTGCTCTAGGGTCTCTGACTTGACGTAACGACTACCACCGTAGTGTTAGCCGGGACCGACGGCTTTGGAGTGCCCTCCAAAGCACGGCCGGTCGTTGTTGTTGTACCACTAAACGGGCCACCAATTTCAGTAGTGACACGAGCCTGCCGGCACTAGGAGCGTTTGGCTATGCGACCAAGAACAAATACAAATTTGAAAATGAACTACTTTTTTCTTTTTATATATTTCAAATGTATCAACACACCAGATATACAAGTTTCATTGTGTTTTTTAAATTCGCAAGTGTGTAGCTGTACAAAAAATAAGTGGACGCGACTGCCTCCCTGGACTTTCCCATACTGGAAACTGTTCATATCATCTTTATTCAACAGTAGAGTTATTTTCCTCAAAACGGTTGTTCAGGTGCTATCCTAAAACCTTGCCTCGTAACGAACAGACTTACCCTTAATTTCCTTTTAATATGCAACCAGGCATACTTCATTCTCTACTATATACGTCGCGCGGTCTAACTAGTACCGATTGCTGTTGCTACCGAGGTAAAATTTTCTAAGTCCCTGGAAATTATATTTTGTAGGGCATAAAAAATCGATTTTTTTATTTTCGCGGAAAAAGATTCTTTGACGCAAACAA
>JABXWE010001117.1:0-48419 GCA_014611495.1 Limonius californicus
TCGGTTTCTGGTAAGCTATTGCTTGACGTACATGAATTTGTATTGACAGTACCTTTAGTAAACTTATTAACATATGGTAAATGCAGCACAGTATGATGTCGCTTGTTGCATTCCTTGCACGATGATTTTGAAGAACAACTCTGTACAAAATTTCCTCCACGTAAACAATTCAAACAAACTTTTAATTCTTTTGCCTTTTTAGATCTTTCCTCCTGCGATAATTTTAAAAATGTTTCACAATTTTGAATTAAATGATCTTGTTTGCACAGTACACATGATAAGCTTATACTAGCAAAGGATTTGGTTGTGCGTTGGTTTGTCGCATAACCTATACCAATTTTACCCTGATCAACTGATTTTCTTTGCGTAATGCTTTCTAAAGTATTTTGTCTCGTATTGAGAAAATCTAACAATTCCGTTAAAGAAGGAACATTATCCGTATTATCTGTCAAATTATTAATTCTGGTTTCCCAATCTTTGATCGTTTGAATATCAAGCTTACTTGTTATAATCGGCACTAGAAGAGCGCTCCAAGAATCTACAGGTTGGTCAAGTGATTTTAAACACTGTACATGATTTTGAGTAACATTAATTAATTGCCTTAAAGACGTGCATGACTCTCGCGTTATTGATGGAATGTCCAATAATGCATGCACATGATTGCTTATTATTCGTCTTTTATTATTGTATCTCTTTTTTAACAATGACCATGCAATTTCATAGTTATTCTCCGTTGTTTCTAAAGAGCGTACTAAACCAGCTGGTTCGCTTTTTAGAGAACTTCTTAAATACGTTAATTTTTGAACATTAGTGAGATCACTATTTGTATGAATTAAAGAATTGAAAGTGTCATAAAATTCGCGCCATAACGTAAATGTTCCGTCAAATGTAGGTAAATTGATTGGCGGAAGTTTGAAACATGTTTTTGGTGTCCCATGGGGAGCTTGAGTTGCTTGACTCGCAACGCTGCTAGAGTGAGACAGAACATCATCTGCCAAATTCGAATTGTGTTCCATTAACACCTTTTTAATTTTACTTGTTAAATCAAAATACATATCCTGAAATAATTCACGTTCTGTTAGGTTATCATCTACGTTATCATGCAAAATTTCGATCTCGCTTTGTACTTCATTGAATAAGTCAGAAATCGGCTCAATCTTATTTAACCTTTGCTCTAAATTTACGATTTCTACTTCCGATACATCAGTCAAGTTTAATTTTGACAAATATTTTTCTAGCAAAGTTAACTGGGCCTTGTAGTTGCCTCTTTTAATATGTAAACGTTTTAGATTATCTGCTTCCATTTTAAATTCAAACAGGGAAAAGGATTCAGTACAAAAAACTTACACGATTGTGCCTCAAAACCAAAATCGCCTACTGGACGCTTCGCCTGCCCCGTGTGGAAGGTCGCGAATCGTTTGCACTCCAGAAGAACCAGGTGTGCGATGCAGGTGTCTGCTTGCCGCCAACGTTGGTAGATGAAGCTTGACCTTGCGTACTGCTCTCGATCTTCCACCGTTGTCTCGAATTTTAAAATTACGTTTGTAATTTTGCCAACTTTCATTAGGATCAATTATCCCAATCGAAAGACCAATGTGGACTGCTTGCCGCCAACGCTGGTTAGATGAAGCTTGACTTTGCGTGCTGCTCTCGATCTCCCATCGTTGACTCGAATTTTAAAATTACACTTGTAATTTTACCAACTTTCATTCGCATTAATTATCCCGATCGAAGGACCAATGTTTGATATGAAATAACTTCTCGAGCTGTTTGTACATAGTTTTATTTTACTGACTCGATACAGACTCTTACAGTAAATAAGTTACCAAAAAACTTGTGTCTTCACACATGTTTATCGTATAGAAGTTACAAACAGACTGCCTACAAGAATTCGTACCACCAAACACCTGCAAAAGGGGTTGTAGTGGGAGATATAAAAATTCAAAAAATAAGGCGCGCAATTTAGGCTCCAACACTTGCAATCAGTTTTTAAGTTTGGCAGGCGCAGGGTTTGTACAGAAACAGCCAGAGTCAGTATTTCAGCTGAAAGGGGAGATCATTCTCCTACAGTTTATGACGCAAAAACTTAAATTTTCCTTTTGAAAATCGAAATAAGCAAAATTTCGTTACAACCTTTGTTACAGAAAAAATTAAACTTAAATAATTTATAGCGGGGGGGGGGGGCACAAAAACGTCAGAGCCTTGAAAACCTAGTTAAAGGGTTTTCCAACTATCAGACATATTTTTCCCAGAAAGGATTTTTATAAAATAATACTTATAATCCCAGTTTTGAATATAAATAAATATAATTTCTTTGTTACGATACCACGCTTGTACCTCTTAGGTTGTTGGTTTTTTAATAGTCCACCACTAAACAAGGAAGTATCCAGCTCAAAACGGAAGTGGAGCAGCTATTTAAATCCAACAACTTCTTTCATGAACGAAGGGGGTCCATGGAGAGGGCATGCAATAATACACAATTACCAGAGAAAAACACTATTTATTAATAGAATTAACTTCTGAACAGTAGTTTGCGAGAATTAGTTGCATATTATTCCTAACTACAGCTTCCACTAATTGTTCCTTGTTTGCGAAAACCCATTGACGATGCTTAGCATGGCTAACCCATTTAACCTATGTTCGTCAATAGTGTGTTTAAGCCATGTTTTAATTTGGCGAAGGGAGTTGAATGAATGCTCTGTAGTTCTTGTTGTGCAGGGCTGTGAAAGCAAAATCAGTAGCGCCTTTCTAATGGTTGGAAAAAACAATTCGCTCTTTTTTAAAACCTCGTTGATATCTGGCGCTTCTTTTGCCTCATTCCATATTTTGAACCGCAGTTCACTTTCTCTCCTTCGATGGCTTCTAAATTGTAAAAAGTTGCACAAGTACTTTCATTCCATTGCTCTAATAAAACATCTCTTATGTTACTCGGATGGAAATGTGTCAATGAAAAAGCAGGCGATTTGTCTGCAGAAAATCTGACTTCTACAGATGATATGATGGAATCCAAGCAAGGAATTATTACAGATCTACAAAAATTCGGATCGATTTTCGGCTGGGGGGTTGCTTCTATGCTTTGTCGGTAAGCAACGCGAGTGGCGGTTATATCAATATTCAAATGCTTTGCAATATCGCCTGCTTCTTTCAAAACGTCAGCTGTGACGTTCTGCGCATCTTCCCGATACTCTCTTAGCATGACGAGAATAGTTTGCATGTGCTGGTTAGCCTTAACTATGTCAAGTGCCTTTAATTGAAGTGTATTTGCTACGGGTTCCAGTATAGAGGAATACTTCGCAATTAATACTATTGACACAACAAATGAAGATCTGCACGCCGCTGCATGCATTTGATATGCGTTTTTTCTTGTTGCTCCATTACCCTCTTCCGCTAATGTCTTTAATGCTTCAACAATATCGACGAAGTAATCGTTCAAAAAACGGATGCTCTTTACTTCTCTGACCATCTATTATCACACAATTTAGGAATGTTTGCAATAAGCTTGCGTCGTAAAACGGACTCGCGAAAAATTATGATTATCGCCTTGATAGTTCCAATGCAGTTTCGAATTGCTGGGATAACGTTTAAGTCGTTCACGATAAGGTTTAGCTTGTGCGAAGAGCAATGGAAATACAAGGCTTTATTGTACTTTTGCCTCAAGATCAGCTGCATACCACCTTCTTTCCCGGACATGGTGGAACATCCGTCGAAGCCTAACCTCACTCACTTATCAGGTTCTAGGTTGAAATTTGTCACAAAATCTGCAGTGGCTTTGGCAATACGTTTGGCATCAAGCCTTTCAAGCTCTACAAAGCCTAAAAATTCTTCTCCGATTGTGTTGGTCTTTTCATCGAAGATACGTAATCCAATAAACAGCTGTTCTTTGTCCGAAATATCCGCGGTTTCGTCAGCCAATATGCTGTAAGCGTAAGCTTCCTTAATCCTTGTAACGATTTATTCTCTGATTGTAGTGCCACATAGATCAATTATTTTGCATGATAGGTGATCGGAATGACGCGTTTTTCAGCCCATGTTCAAAATGGTGTTTTAATTGTGAATCACCTGCTTTGATGCGTAAACGGCGTAAGTCTATAAGTACGCCTTCATCCAGATTTTTGCCTCAGAGGTAAATCATGTGTGCCGAAAAAATGACGCAAGAAACATCTGAGGATAGTACTTTTTTATTTTTTTCTATTAATTTTGCGAAGACTGGTGAAATAGGATGTCCACTGGAACGGTCTCCATGAACGATTTTGCAGATTCCATTGCAGCCTTATGCCCCTGGATCTGTACATGTGCTTTGTAATAATCGTGCATGTCCTTGTACTTCGTGGAAGGTCTGATGATGAAAGAACCCCAAACACCTCTCATCATGTTGGCTGACGACGGAAACGACAGGCAATATTTACAGAATCTCCTTGAGTAAGCTAACCATGGTGAATATGTGTCCAGCCACTGGTGATTGAATTTCCTCTTGAGGTTTTTGGCATCTGCCCTAAAATCGTAGTTCTGCGAAGGTACCCAGTCATTTTCCAGAAGAAGTTTTTTCTTATCAGCCGGCATAGTGGTCGCCGATATTCCCAATATCATCTTCATAAGAAGCAGAGGGTGGTTGTACTTCCTTGCCCTCATCGCTGCTGCTGGTGCTGGTACTTTCCTTTCGTTTTAAAAACACTGCAAAAAATATAATATAACTTTTACTGAACATTGGTGTTGATGCGGCATAACACATGCAAACGTAGATACCCAAATAAACGTCAATACTTACCATTCTTACTAAAAAACTTTCTAATTTCCATTTTTGTATAATTTGTAGTAAAGTAGCTGGCACGAAACAACAAACTTTACTGTTGTAAAAATTGCACACATTTGTGACCCTTGCGTGAATGTAACTTGACTGCACTGACTCCAACCGAAATGCGCGCTTTTATATATGTACGAGGTAAATAGCTTCTGGAATATTCTCACTGTTAACTTAGAAAGGTCCTTGTTGTCACGAGCTAACTATACATCCATCTGTGAGAAGTCTAGAAGAACTACAACCTGTACGAGTATTATACATGTACAGGTTGTAATTCTTATGACTTTTAAGAAATGGCGCGGGGGTCTGTATTTTGTACAACAGGCAACCCCCCGGATACGCCCTTGCCGCTAAACAAACAGCCAAACCTTAAAGCCTTAAAAAGTCGGACGAATTGCCATTGTTCTATAGAATTAAGATTTTTTAAAGGAACTTGTTAAATGATTTTTCTAATATCGAAGCGAAGTCTTGATCGTTCATTATTGAGAAGCACCAAATTTGATAGAAAATATAAAGAAGTATGTTAGAAAAAGTTGAGATTATTGGACTAAAACAAATTGTCTCTAAAAATACGGAAAATGTAAAACCGGTTTTATTATAAATAACTGGGTTAAACAACCTAAACAACATTTTTCGCACTTTTCGTACACGAATTATAATAATCTCAATATTTTCGTTCACATGACTATCCGCTATGGACTTTTCACATGGTACTGTGAGATAATTTAAAAGATTTTATTCAATTCTACTGGTAAAATATAACAAACGAATTCCTAGCGGTAATAGAACTGATCTTTATTACTTACATTTTTATTTGCTAATTTGTAGGGATTTTCACAGTAATTACAGATTCTTTCATTCCGTATTCTGTTTTTGCAATATTAAAAAAATTTTAAATTTTAGAAGTATTAAACAAATAATTTACTAACCAGCGGACAAATTTTGTTTGATTAGAGCTTTGAACTGTTAAAACATGTTTAATGAATTTTGAAACCGTATATCTTGAAACAAAATAGTTTATCGATTTCTATGTCTATAATAACCACCATTCCTTATAGGTACTATTTAAAAAATGTGGCAGATATTTCGATATTTATTTATTATCACTTCAATTAGTTATTATTAGTTTACTTTTTCACTGTTTCACTATGTCCTATGGGAATATTTATTGAGCAGTATTATAGGAAATTATAATTGTATGTATGTATGAAACACAAATTACTTAAGTCTCATGTTCTAGAAAATATTGGGTTATGTCTGTAAGTATCTTTATTTTATAATTCTGTGCTAAAATTTTTGTTTTATATCAAAAATTGATTGTTAGTGGTCATAAAGGAAAATCGTGGCTTTTAACATAATAGGCTTAATCAAAATAAACAACGGTTTAGAGAAATATACAATAACCTTAAATGTTGTTCAGAGTGCAATCGCTTATTTTACAAATAATAATTACAGAAGAATATCTGCTAGTTGGGCAAAATAAAAACCTCAGCAAACAATAAAAAAGCAAACATACACCAAGACCAGGCGTCAAAGCACAAAAAAGCACCGATTATCAGAAAAAGCTATACAGGGAGGGCCAGCTAAGTTAGTAATCCAATACACATAGGAAATGGCAAACGAAATCAATTGTTCTATAATTTAATTTAATCGATCACGGTTACCTACTTATGGCAATACACCAAATTAAATGGTTTCTTTTTGTTTTAAATCAACAATTTATTTTGCTATACAAGGTAGTGTATTTTATAAAATTTGTCTTTAATGAGGTCTTCCTTTGAGAACCTCTTTAGTTGATAGTTGAAGAGATATTTAAGTAGGTATTGGTTGGCCATCACTAATTAATTTACTTCACTATCACTGTAGTTGGAGTCTCACGTTAGTACTATATCTTGTGTTAGCTTTCTTTTTAGACGTGTGTGAGTGTTTTTGTGTCCTAGATTATAATAACTATATTATAATAACTGGATCACACACCTAAATAGCATCTCAAATAAAGCGAAAATGGCCCTTATGATGGGCAGACGCATGTTTGGCAAAACATGGGGACTGAAACCAAAGATGGTACAAACTACACTGCGGTAGTTAGACCCATGATAGCTTATGGCACCCTGGTATGGTGGCCTAAAGTAAAGTAAAAAACAAGCATCACAAAACTAACCAGGATAAAGAGACTGGCCTGTTTGTGTATATGTGGAGTCATGAACAGCACTCCAACTGCATCTATGGAAGCCCTTCTGGGACTAATTCCTTTGGGTATATATATTTATAAAGGGTGATGCTTGAACTGGATCATATAGAGTGAAATCTACCGGCAACTGGCACACCAGCCAGGAACGATATGGACACAAACGAATACAAGGAATAGTAGAAGGTAACCCCATCCTTCAAATGGGTACCGACTATATCCGAAAAGCAGTAAAAATGTGGACCATTACACAACATATTTCTCGCTGGGAGGCAGTACAGGGACAAAAACTGGGGAAGGAAATAATTGCAACGCCTTTTCGCAGACTAACAACTGACGTCCTCCATCTAGGACGAATTCAAATTAGACGGGTGATAGGACTTATAACAGGGCACTGCCACCTGCGAAAATACCTTCATAAAATCGGTGTATACAGAGGGGACACACTCTGTAGACCATGTGAAGAAGAGGAGGAAACAGCCTCACACATAATCTTCGACTGTCCAACACTATACCGTCGTGGGAACACTTCGTGAAAAAACCTTCACACATGAAAACCTCGTAAAAAGTATCCTGTAACTCGTTGAGCGCACAGATCTACTTTGAAAGAATTGGGGGGCGTACAAAAGACCATAGAGTCGAAGCGCAAACCGGACTAACTAACCTAACTAACTTCAAATCCCTGCAGTCAATCAATCAATCAATCAACAGGTCTAGAAAAGCTATTGCTGTATACTGTTTTTCCTCGTTCAATTATCAATCATACTTTATAGTTGGTGCATGGTCGAATGTTTAGTCCTACACCCAAACTGCTTGGTATGATATTAAAACATAACCTTCTTCTTCTAAAATATTTGAAACAGAAGGTTATGTTCGCTGACGATTTGAGAAACTAATTTTTTTATCTATCTAATAGTGTGAAAATTCAATATCGCGAACATAAAAGATAAAAAAGTTGACTATCGTTCGGCAGAAGTTTTTGAAATTAAAAAAGAGTGTTTAATATCAGCTTACAGTATACTTTAATCCATTTAATTTGGTGTTTCATTTATTAAAATCGGATTAGAAATAACGATGCTACAGCGGTGGTCGTTTGTCCTGCAGTGTATATCAGGTACCACCCAGCTTGAAGTACCACCGTGTAACAAAGACTATTTACATGCCTTGAAACTCCTTTATGAAACGAAAGTAGACTTGTTAATCTAGTACGATTACGAACATGGAAAATAAACTAGCAGTGTTAGAAGCAGTGAATGCGTTTCCCCATGTAAGTATTTTATTCCTATTATGATACATTGGTATACCAACAGAATGAAAATCACCCCGGCGAAGATTGCAACTTTGTAGTTTTTTTTTACCATCGATATTTTTTAAATTATTTATTGTTTAGGGACGAGGTAAAATTCTCAAACCGTGATTAAGTGAATAGGCATAGTTCGCACTATTACGCACAAGAGAATTCGCACTGGATATACGTGTTACCCATTTACAAAATGATTTTTCTGTAAATGTTTGGTGTGGCGTAGTAGGTAACCATATTATTGAAACACTTTTCTTCCATAAAGATTTAACTGAACAACCTTAATTGGATTTCCTACAAAACATATTACCCAGTTTGTTGAAATAAAAAAAAACTACCTTAATAAAAAAAGTTTAGCCAATGGTTCTTCCTACAAATCGCTATTTAAATTACAGCTTATTTCCGACTGAAACAAGAGACCGACAAGTTCTCCAACCAAAACATGCATAATTCGGTAATTCCCCGGCCGTCATCTACATCAGTCATATACGAATACTCTCCGGGAAAACCAACTGGTCAAATAAGAGTATGACTTAAGGGAATACTAAACCGGGCTAGAAATTCCTTCATTCAATTGATCATGTTTCTATTAGCGAAATAGTAGCTTTATATTGCTTGTTATTTCAATAAGTTCCCCTTCTATTAAAACTAATAGCCGTGTAAATATATACAACATTTTAATTACAAATAATTAAAGTAGATGATCTACATGCCCTCCTTCCAATTGCACACATCCTTCACATCTCCGTAAAAATGAACGCCGCATTCTTTCAAAGATTCCCGGATTCATACGAACAGTCTCGCAATTCGTTAAAATTATTCACATGGCGCGAATAAACTAACGACTCTAAATACCCATAAATAAAAAAATCGAGCGGATTGAGGTCAGGAGATCTAGGTGGCCACACAACTGGACCCCCTCGCCTTATCCACCTGCCCTTGTAATTTTCGTTTGGGAAATTTCTGACCATGATTGAAAAAAGTGCCAGAACCCCATCGTACATCAACCACATATTCATTTTATGAATGAGGGGTACATCTGCTAACAATAGTAGTAAGGCATTACGCAAAAAGTCAAGATACAATTGGCCATACAAACGGTTTGGAAGAAAAAAAGGTCCTATCGTATGATCTCCAAAAACACCAAGCTAATCGTTAATTGAAAACCTTTGTTGATGATTCGATTCGATAATAGTATGAGGGTTTTCATCTGACCAAACATGGCTGTTGTAGAAATTAAAAATGCCGTTTCTTGTGAAATTAGCTTCGTGAATAAATAAGATTGCACTAACAAAGTTTGCATTTTCCGGAACTCTTGTCTGTGCACATCGGCAAAACATCAACGTGCAACATAACAACTGCTCCTCACATAACATTCTCCAATTTAGGGAAGCGTTAATATTTGTTTCGACAGAAAGTCTCCTAGTATTGGTACCTGGATTTTCTTTAATCCCACCACCACCGTTTCTTGTTTTAAATGCGTCAACTTCGGATAAACGTTGACACAAATTTGTAAAAAATATATCACACAGAAGTGCCCGGTTCGGAAATGCTGCGGCATATAAACAACGTGCCTTATAAGAATTACCATCGGCTTTACTATACATAAAACGCATATCTGCAATTTCCGCGTTGGTATACATATTTCACCAACAACAATAACAATTTTGACACTTACAAAAATCAAACAAGTGTTGTTTTATCCATTTCCATAGCAGACGTGATACATACGATTCTGCACTACTACTCTGCGTAACTAATTTTGGTGTATCGTGTTTATTACGACTTCTTTGTTTGTATTGATGAGATTTATAAGTGGGTAAAATATCCGAACGTATGTTTTAAACACCCTGTATGCCGTGAGAGCAATAAAAACCCAAGTCAAAGACACCCCTGAAATTTTAAAGTATTGTCTTAGAATAATCTGCAATTATTAAGATGTAAACATTATAAATATTTTATAACTGTCATACATTAATAATTGACAATTTACATTTCAAATTTTATTAGGTTATTTATTTAATAGAAATTAAACACTTTATTTTGCCAGTAATTGTCAATGCTTTTAGTTAGTTATATTCAAGGTTACACTGCCGTCTCATGTGTGCTGTGGTCCCTGTGGTCGAAGTAGTGAGGTTATGTAGTTACGAGTATGGAAATAAATGTTTAGCTGAAATAAATTTCTTGCATACACATTTACATAACAAAGTAAATAAAGGATTTTATAAAATATGTTGTAAATGTTGACTATTTTTTCTAAACATACCTAAATGCACTCTTCCCTTCAAATTTTCAAACACATTCACCAAAATATCAAGGGTAAGTTCATCTAACGTTTGTGAAATAGCATTTTGTAAATCTTCTACATTCTGTGATCTATTGCCAAAAATATTGTTTTTTAGGTAAGGGAATAGGAAGAAGTCTGGAACTATAAGATCGGATGACCTTGGTGGAAACAGATGTCTACTAATTAACCAATCGTCATAAAATTCCTGTAAAATTGTATGACACGAATAGCAGTATGGGTTGTGGCATTGTCCTGCTGAAAGTAACCAATTCTAATTTCATCATCATGAAGTTCATTGAAAAAGATATTTGGAAAATAATAATCGGCAGTTATATTATCTGCAAAAAATGTGTTGTAAACTATTCGTCTTCTTGGAACAGCGACCTATAAACCAATGTTTGGGAATGTAACGGTGTTTCCTCAAACATAAGCGGATTATCTGTTGCCTACATTTTCATATTTTGGCTGTTAAGTTACTCATTGAGGTGAAACCAGGATTCATCGCTGAGATCCAATATGTCAGTATTATTTATATTGTTTAAGAACCAGTGACAATAGTTTGTTCTAGGTTGGAAATCAGGTGGTAAAGGTCGATGAACCATTTGCATTTTGTATGGAAACATGCTCACATCTTTGTTTTTTATTGCTCGGCAAATAATACCGTATAACAAATCAATTTTTCAGCTTGGTTTTCTGATCGGATTAGGAGTTGCTTCCATGATATGTCTAACATTATCAATAACTGCTGCAGTTCTTATCACATGTCTTCCTGGTCCCTTCCTCCTTTCAACGCTTCTATTTTCTCTACAATTATTCACAATAATCTTAACAGTTGATGGAAATTATTATAAATGAAGTTTGCAACCTCATTCGGATAACGCTGCTGAAATTCTGTGAAATAGGTATGAAATGAATATTGCCATTCATTATTTTCATTCTTTGTGCCATTATGAAAATAAGACGCTAATATGAAAATCTTGTGTTCCACTGTTAACATCTTTAAATTCACAGTATTGTAATATTTAATTGTAATGTCTTTTGTTGTAATCAATTAAGTAAATAACCTAATAAAATTTGAAATGTAAACTGTAAATTATTAATGTATGAAACTTAAAAATATTTATAATGTTTTTTTTTTTATTAGCCCGCAGTATCCGACTGTTGGGCAAGGGCCTCCCCCATAAGAAGGTTTTTTACAGTTATTACAATTACAGATTAATCTAAGGCGGCATGTCTTAGATTAAAATTCCAAACGTGTCTTTGAATAGGTTTTTTATTGCTCTCACGGTATAACTAAAATTGGTTACAGCGTATTGGCATTGTTATGATTAATATTATTTATTTTAGTACATTTCTACACTACTTTGACAATAATTTTCAATCATAAATTTAGGTATTTTTCAATCATTATTTCATTTTATTACAATGTTGGATTACTTGTCTGAGTTAGGTGCAACTACTTACAATAGAAAACTCTTATTACCTAATTTTAAGGTACTTTAGTATCTCCTTAAAAATAGAATGCTATGCACAACTTTGAGAAAAATTCGGCTAGAGTAGGACATAGTACCGCATCTATAAAGTAGCAAACGCTGCTACCGTACGGAGGTTCGCAAAACCGCGTCATAGATCTCACCCAATCCAAACCATCAGCCATACACAAATTTCGACTTACAGGAAGATTCAATTTAGGAAATCTTAACTATACTTCAAGGAAAAGATAATTATAATTCAAAATCCTGTTTCCTCTACTTCTTTATACAAAATTCAAGATTCTATACAATATTATTATTGCTCTTAACCCGATGCGGGTATACAATTCAAGTGGGAATTTATATGTTTATATTATTTTATAGCAGTGGTATTCAACCGGGGGTACGCCAAGACATCTTAGGAGGTATGTAAAATTTTATACATACTTCATGAATGATCAGCTAACAAACAATTTCTTTCTAATGCGAACTTGTATTATTTTATATTTCTAGCGTCCCTACTGAATAGCAATACCCATATATAAACTCTACTAATTTGCAATTGCTTTATAAACACTGGACAAAGCAAGTTTTTCTATACTT
Source organism: Limonius californicus (assembly GCA_014611495.1). NCBI lineage: Eukaryota > Metazoa > Arthropoda > Insecta > Coleoptera > Elateridae > Limonius > Limonius californicus. The sequence continues at coordinate 12,649 of JABXWE010001117.1, forward strand.
ATAAAATTTTGAAATAGCTTTACAGCCTGTCTTACTCTACCCAACAATTAAATTTTGCAGCAGTGCTCGTAATGGCGCCAATAATTTTGTGGTCGTAGAATCTAGAGTGCCGCTGGAACTAACTTGATTCTTCTATTTAGCATTTGAAATTGGTGATTTAATATATTATTTTCGTTCTAATTTCTTTTAGATGTAATTATGTTTAACTTGAAATATACCCCAACCACTTTGAGGGTGCAAAGTTGAGTAGAAATGTGTCTGTAGATGTACGGAGGCAAAAATGGTTGAAGACCAGTGATTTATAGTATTACCAGTTCCACGTGGCCACGTATCACCTCCATATTTCAGAATTATGCATTTCCAGTCGCTACGGTTTTGGGCGATTTCTTCCCATTAGTCTACTGCTTCAATGCTTCTGCGCATCACATTAAGTAACTACTAGGGAGGCTGTTATCCTCCATGCTGGTGGCATGGCCGTCTAACGTAATTTTCATCTTGAACTAATAATCTAAGTATTTCTGCTTTAGATACGTGATGGTACAAACGAAATCTCATTATTTTATAGCGACGATCCCACTCTATAATTTTAATAGGTTTGGCACGAATAGGTAGCCAAGTTGGTGGGTGTGCAGGTTGTGCCCCGCACAAAGGCGCCTAATCAAGAGTTTCGTAAAACTATACTGTATGTATTGAAAGATTAAATCTAAACAATAGAACGATAAAAATGTACAGTAAAGTCAGCCACCACAACTTGTATCCGTTTCTTAAAGCTAAAATTAATTAAAAATTATCTGCTATTAACAAAATCCGAAATATGTCATACCGATTTATCAATAATTTTATAGATACTGTAGATATAAAAGATCTAATTAAGGACTTTGTGCGGCTAAAGCTAGGACAATAAATAAGTAATGAATGATATATCATATACAGCGAATCGGCTCAATATCTTAGTTATTAGAAAATTTATTTTTCAACAGATTGTAATAGGCCGTTCCTCCTGTGTATGAACACTACAGTATTATCAGCTGCTTCGAAGAGGGTAGATAATTTTTAAAAACAGCTTATATAAATTATTTTTTCAAAAATAAAATTTTTGGTATTTATCATTGTTTAGATAATTATTCTCCGCAACGCCTTCTTTTTTAAAACTCATATACTTTATCAATTCTCCTAAAATAGCTATTGCAGTCGTTCGAGCATTAATTTATTTATTTTAAATCAATTTTAAAATTACCCAATTCGCTGTGTACCATTATTGTATGTACTAATAAAACTGCACAACGAAGCGGCTAAGTAAATGGACGTGTTGAAAGGCCCGTTGTAACGCGAAGAGTATGGGTTCAATTCCCGGACGAGGACAATTTCCTTTTAATTTTTTGGTATTTTGCAGTATTCACAATTTCTTTGCTAGTCTACTTTCTATATCAGTTGTTAATACCAAACGTAGCAACTTTTCCTACCAGTACTACCAGTAGCATTTAGCGGACTATTGGCAAGAGGAAAATTAAATTACATTTACTAATTAAACAATATTACGTAAAAAAATAACTTTTTAATACCCCTAACATTAACAAAACAGTAAATTAAAAATATACAAAATAGTACCGCCCGGGAATCAAAACTGGGTTTTCAGCGCGAAAATCTGGCGCTTACTAGAACAGCTCATTTAGACAATTTGTTGCGCCATGTCATTATTTCATATAACAGTGGTACTCAGCGAATTGAGCTTTCAAATAATTTAAACATTAATTTAAAGTAAGTAAATTTCATAAACGTAGGAACGTAAATCGTTACAACTTCCATTATTATTCGACGGAAAATCCGTCATTTGTAAGAGAATTGGATAATCAACGTCGATGGGCCTTAAATGGCTGAGAAAGAATTGTAGGCGAACATGTTGATTCTTTCTTGTTGTTGAAAGACACCTGAATGTCAGTGGCGGCTCGCCAAGTGAAGTAGGTGAAGTGCCTCTTCACCTAAAATTTTCATTCAATTGCGAATATTTATTTAACTTACATAACAAATTATTTATCGGCATTACACCTATTAGGAGTCGTTTATTTATGGCATGCATACTCGTAGATACAATAAGCTTAGTGAAAACAAACAAAAATTAAAATTTTAAATGCAGTCCGTCGCGCGTCGGCCATATAAAGTCTTACCTACAACACTCGAGCAATTGTAGTGAAGAGTCGGCCTCAGACATATTTTAACTCTGCACTTATACCTCCGTTGCCATGGTAACGCCTACGTCACTATCTAGAATTGGTTCGCGGTAAAACACGCAAGTGAAGAGTTGACTCGCAAGCAAGCGCAGAACTTCATATTACGGTTTTTTATTTTATTCGTTCGTTTATGAATTATAGTTAATTGGTAACTGTTACTATTGTTGAGTGTGTTGTGCGTTTGTACTCGTATCGTGTGTGCTTCTGTTTTGGAAAGTTTACTTTTATACGTAGATAATTACCAGGAGAACTATGAATCCTATTAATGACATAGTGTGCAGCGTGTTAGAGACGCCATTCAGGCATTGGAAGGAAGAAGATAAAAAATAAGTTTTAAATCAAGGGCGACCTACAATTAGTTTGACAATTTCCGCGAAAAAAAGACTTAAAAGGTAGTGGAAAATCATATAATCTTATGTTTAAAATTTTTTGGTTCACCGAATACAAATGGTTATGTAGCAGCCCCATACTACAAAAATTATTTTGTTGGCTTTGCTTGCTCATTTGTACAAAACAGTCTGTCTAGAACAGGGAGGGATATGCAGATCTGTTAAATACTACAAGGGCGTTACATAAACAAACTATTTTAATATGTGCATTGAAGTTAAAGAATTTTGAGAAAAATCAAAACACCATAGGCGATGCTGTAAAAGAAAACGCGAGACTTTTTAAAGCACAATTTAATGAAAATGTTCGATTAAATAGACTTTTCCTGCAAACAATTATCGACACAGTTTTGTATTGAAGCAAACAAGAATTAGCATTTTGCGGATACGACGAAAGCAGTGACTCAGCAAATCGTGGAAATTTCAATGAACTTTTAGCGTTATTAATATCAAGAAGTCCGATAGAGATTAAAACTCATTATGAAAAGATTAAAAATGTTATATTTTTTGTATTTGTTATTATTAGGGTTATTATAATACCACTTCACCTATTTATTCTCCCGCGAGCCGCCACTGCTGAGTGGTCTAATGTATTTACAATTTTTAGAACACAGTTTTTGGGATTTATTAGAAAGTATTCCGTTAAACATTATACAGAACTTATGGCTGCAGCATCGCGTGGCTCATTCACACTGTAATTTGAACGTTAGGAACCTTTTAAACGCTGCATTTCCCAATAAATGGATTGGGAAAAGAGGAGGTACAATGGCTTGGCTGACAAGGTCCCCCGACCTGACCAAATTAGATTTCTTTCTGGGGATTTGTAAGGTAAATTTTACAGAATTCTCCCTACGACGAGAGAAGATATGCTAATGCAAATTCATCGTGCTTTTAGATACATAACACCTGCAATGTTGAGAAGCTTGAAAAAATTCCTTTATGCATCGATTAAATTTGTGTGTTCACGAAAATGGCCGACATACATATAGAGCACTTGCTATAATTTTAAATGTGGTTCTTAATGGATCTTTGCTCATACTACTAAGTATATATACATTAATCAGTCAATAGTGCTGAGAAGTTATACCCTGTCTTACCTCACTGTTTATTTCAAACGGTTGTCAGCAATGTTTAGAAACGCTACTATTTATTATTGTTAGTATTGTAACTATTCAATAAAAAAATATTTTGATGTCAATACATATAACTGATATTTCAAAACAAAAAACGCGAGTCATGTAAAACCTTACAACGTATGTAGTTAGTCGACAGTTAGCAATTGTTTTAACGAAAGCCTTATAATTCGTTGCTTTTTTGTTTAGTTTCGATGTTTTTTCTAAAAGGCGCGGTAAAACATACATATATTTGTTGTTTGAAATGTCAGTGAATAAACTCAAAGTTTATAAAATCCTATTATCATTAATATATGTTTTAAAACAAAATAAAATTACATCTTATTACCAACTTTTCTGTTTTTTTTTATTAACTTTTTAATAATTTCCAGATATTTTCAAAAGGAAAAACTCAAGTCATATAAAACTATACATATGTTTAAAGGCCATTGAACGACAAGCTCGACACTGTAAAATTATACAAAGTGTTCCACTTAAAAAAATGAGATGTTCTTTCTGAGTTGAATTTTATTGAATGTGGTTGTAAGTTGGAAACATCCTGTATAAGATATTTATTTTCTAAACAGTACGGCACCTATCTGAAAAAGCGTTCGTGTACACTGCAAAATATTTTTGAAAAATCATTTACCTTTCTATAGATACAATCGATAAAAGCGGACCATCAATATTTAAAAAAATGTAACTTAATTCCGAAGGCATTAGCGATAGATACCTAAAACCCTATATAGCTGTAAAGATAAAAAAAATATGAAATTCAAAATGTAATAATATACAGAATGTTCTATTTAAAATAAAGAAGTTGTCCATGGCTAAAACACCCTGTATCGTCAGCAATAATTTTAAATTATACACAGTAATCAAACAAATAACATTTGTATTTAAAGTTTTCTTCAAGCTGCTATAATAAAGACATTAGGAAACAAAATCGCACTGTTATGTCACCCCGTATATCTTGGTACTAAATAAGTTTGACACATATGTTAATCTGCACGTTTTTAATTATTTTAATCCAGAAAACTAGAATAGTGCCCTGCAATTTTGAAACACCCCGTACATATCTAGATATTATTGATACATCCCATATACAGCTTAAATATCGAATAGGTACTGATTTAAATGTTAATATCGATCACCCTGCTGATAACTCAAGTTGACTGTACGCAAAACGAAGTGTTGGCCAACATACTTATCTAACATGATTCAAGTTGATGGAAACTACTAAAACAAAAATTTTTTGCTTCAAATAATTCCACAACTTGGAGCATATTAATGTTTGTTACATGATGCAAAAATAATATTCTAAATATTACAAAAAATAACTCACGGCCGGTTAAAATACGGTGTAAGTTCTTGGAAATTATAAGGTTTAAATACGATTTTTCCTGTTAACCGATGGTTAGGTTTATTTTCTAGTAATCGCAGTTTGACCTTGAAGTAAATATCAATGTAATAATAATTTGTTTTCATAATTTTGGAGTTACCTATGATGATGTTTAAGCTGTAAGCGTATCAGAGATATTAAGACATGTTTCTAAGTATTACAGAATACTACCCGGTATGTTAGGGTTAGCCAATCTATCTTGCATATACGGGTCACCAGTGTCTTCGCTAAATATATCAGAAATATTCTGCGTTTGTGAGTCACGCCTGTTATTTGCTACTGCACAACGAACTTCATTCCACTTAAATAGGGTTCGATAACAGAAAAAAATAAATATTGTTGTAGATTACGTAGAACATATTATCAAAAGGTGCAGATTTAATATACACAAATAACTTAATATAAATCTGTGTAAACACTTCTAATGAATGATACATCCCAACAAACCAAAGGAGGAAATCGAAATTAAATTCGACCAATAAGATTCGCTTATCCTACATACATTAGCCGGCACCTAAACTTTAAGAAAAATATCTTATTTCATTTTAAAAAGGAAACATTAAACGAAATTAAATATAAACATGCAACCATATAAAACAAACCACAGCCGAGTGGGCGAGACAGTTAAAGGAATACTTAATTGAACTCGAGAAGAATTCCTTCCAAGAATACTTAGAAAACCTAGTGCTAACTGCGGATTCCCAGATTACGCAGTGTACAACTAAAAAAATGAAATAGCCACCTATCAGGAAAACAGATGTAAGCTGGGGCAACACAAAGAGAAGACAAAACTTTTGCGGCGCATCTGGAAAAGGTGTTCCAACCGTTACCACCAAGTGATGAAAGAGAAAATTAGCATATTCTTACATTTCTTCAAATGCCACAACAACCTACAGCAAATACCACCTAATGGAGGTTTTTAACGATTTAATTCCAAAAAAGGCACCAGGATTTAATTTAACCACGAAGCACATAATACTCGTAACAAAATTATCACATAAGGGCATAGTTATATTAACATACTTGTTTAACGCAGTCACGGGGCTCAAATATTTTCCAACCCAATGGAAAGTGGCTGAGATTATACTCATTCAAAAAACAGGGTTTACTGCCGATAATGCAAAAAATATTGGAAACAATAATAGCAAATGGACTAGTTGCCATTGTACCTGCAAAAAAGTTGGTCTCTGATCTACAATTTGTTGCAGAAGGCGTCATTCAACCGTAGAACAGAGGCACGTGTTGTAGACATAATCAACAAAACCTTAACTTTGATCACACATTTAACAAAGTGCGGCATCAAGAATTTCTCAACACCATGCTCATTCTTTGTAAATGATATCTGGATGAAAGGCACTTTAAAGTAAGGTACGAAACAGATGTCACAAAATTGCATCCAATAACATTAGACGTTCCCCAGGGAAGTTTTCTTGGACCCATTATATATTTTTTCTTCACAAACGACCTTCAAAACAATCCAAATGTAACCACTACAACGTTCACAGCCGATACTGCTGTGCTAACCAAGAAGAAAGATCCCATAGTAACAGCTACGCGGTTGCAACAATGGGCGGCTCAAAATTTATGAAAAAACTTCAGGTATTCACAAAATGCTTCGAAGAATCGCCTCCGGTAACGTTAAATAATAAAACAGTGCCGACAACAGATACCTTCATGTATACGGGAATGCAGCTTGACTCACTAGGAAGACGCATGTATGAACAAAACTTAAACACCTTGGAACGAAACTTCAAAAGCGCTATTGGTTCCTAGCGAGGAAATCAGCCCTACACGGGATACAGCTTTGGAGAACAGTATCCACCTCTACTGAGCAGGACACAAACGAGGAACATAATTGGACTTATGACAGGACATTGCGGCCTCAGTAAGCGTCTACACAACGTAGGAGTGGTAGAAAACCCCTCCTGCACATGTAACAGGAAAGATGATGAAACACCAGTACATATCATATCGACACTACAAGATACACTTTTTGCAACCCGACGAGATAAAAAAAAACACCTATCAGCACCATTCCTCAACCTTATTAGACATGCAGATATGACGGAGTGAGTACCAGGGCTGCCTTTTAAATCTTTACAAACGACCACTAGGTGGCACTATTAAGAAGTGCCATTATTATTTTCGTAAAATTTGACATTTGTAATTGCGAAAACAGTGGCAACTTAGAAATTGACCGTACAGTTTGTTTACAGCGAGCGTTTAAAAAAAGCAATTCTGTGAAAAAATTTAGACTTCACGTGATGGTTTTCTTTGGATGATTTTTACGATTTTAGTAAAGGCCTAACTCAACAACAATGCATAGAATCGCTTCATTAAACTTTTGGTACTGAAGCACCATCAGAAAAGACTGTTTACAATTGGTTTGCTGAATTTCGTCGTGGTTGTGCGTCCGTCAGTGATGAATTTCGGGAAGGCCGACCAAAATCGGTTGATATTCCAAAAAGCATCGATACAGTGCGCAACATGATTGAAGAAGATCGGCATGTGACTTACAGTGAGATCGAGGCATCCTTAAGTATATCGAAGACTGCAGTACATTCGATTTTGCGTGTACATTTAGCTGTGAAACAGATCTGTTCCCGATGGATTCAGCATAATTTGACCGAAGCTGAAAAAAAGCTCGTGTTAATTGGTGTAAAGCAATGCTCAAAAAATTCGACCGAGGAACTGCAAAATCCGTATACTACATCGTAACAGGTGACGAAATTTGGATATATTCGTATGAACCGGAAACTAAGCAACAATCCACTGTTTGGGTGTTCCAAGATGAACCAATTCCCACAAAAGTTGTTGGTTCAGGAAGCACTTTCAAGGCTCTGATCGCTTGTTTCTTCGGTTGTACTGGACATGTCGCAACCATTTCTTTAGAGGATCGAAGAACAGTTAACGCTGAATAGTATACAAACATTTGTTTGCCAGAATTCATCAACGAAATCAGGAAAAACAACCGAAAACGTCGCATCATTCTTCATCATCACAATGCCAGCTCTCACACAGCACGTCAAGTAATTAATTATTTGAAGGAGAAAAACATTGTATTAATGTCTCATTGCCCGTATTTACCTGATCTATCGCGTAACAACTTCTTTGTGTTCCCGAATGTCAAACCAAAAATGCGTGGACAGCGATTTTCATCACACCAAGAAGCCGTTGAAGCCTTCAAAAACCATGTTTTTGAGATACCAACTTCAGAGTGAAAAAAATGTTACGAGAATTGGTTTGAGCGCATGCAGAAGTGCATAAATCTTAAAAGCCAATATTTTGAAAAGCAATAAAACAGTTTGTTTGCATTATTTTATTTTTTATGATCAAATTCATCTTCAGAAAGACGGTTTACCAATGGGAAGTCCAATTTCACCACTTTTAGTTAACATATTATTATGGAACTGTTTGAAAATCTAATCTATCTTCGAAAGATATATTTTGGTTCCGTTACGTTAATGATATTTTAGCAAACATGAACTTAAGATTAGAAACAGAACAAAACATATGTAGTATTCATTCTAAAACAAACTCGAATACTCTATTTAGAAAAAACCTACACAGATACCACAATTCCACAGGACTCAACTGATAAATTAGCAGCCTCTAGATCTTTGATACTCAGAGCTCTAATATTCTATAATTCTTGATACATAAAGTTCTAACAGTTCCTCTAATTACAACAAACAAATTTCGATTATTAAACAAATTGTACACAGTAATGGGTACAACACAAAACTAATTAACACGTTAATCAAAAAGAAAGATTGTAAATTAGCAATTCAAAAAATATAATCAAACAACCACTTTGAAAATGTTAAATATATTTCATTCCTTATTTCGGAAAAATTGCTAAAATTATAATCCAAACAAGTACATTTAAATAATTTATAAAACAACAAGAAACTCTTTCAACACCTTATTCAACGCAAAACATAGAAGTAACGATTTGTTAAAATAATGTATTTACAAATTAAACTGTTCGCATAGTAATTATGTATACATAGATCAAACTATTAGAACTGTTGATAGCAGGTACAAAGAACACATACGCTCATACCCTTACAAACACACAGAAAAATTGGGTATACTCGAGGCCTTTCAAATTCACAAACACACTTTAATAAATACACCAAATAAATAAGGAAATGAAGTTCATAAATTCCCCACTATTGGAAGTTTGGAAATAAAAGACCAAGATTCAAGTTCGAAATCAAGATCCAGCGTGTTGTCGCCCTTGCTACACATGCTTAAGCCGATGTCCCACTGTAAAAATTTGTATAAAAACTTTTTATACAAATTTGTATACAAACGGTGTGACGTCATGCACCATAAAAATATTTTTAAGGTATGTCCCACTGTCAATGTATTTGGTCAAAAGTTTTTATACAAACCTGATCAGCTGTTTGAGGCAACACTGAAAAGTGAGGTTAAAATTGGTTTATTGTGGTTGGCGCTTAAAGTTTTTGCTGTTTTAATTTATGCAATGGAAAGTTTAAATCCTAACCAAAATTTACTGTTAACTGCGCTTACAATAAGATTGATTGGATATGCACTTATCCCAAAACAAAAAGCCAAAAAAATAAACGTAAATGGTGGGTTAGGCCGTGGTTAAAGAAACGAAACCAAGGAAGTGGTCGATGTGTGTTTTCAATGGTGGAAAGTGAACTTAAACATGAAGATGAAGACAGGCGGGAGGTTTCGCGCCGCAATTCAAATATCCAGAAGGTAGGCGGGCCGTTAACGCCCAATCAAATGCTTGCTTTCATCCAAATTATAGGAACGGTTCTATTTCAGAAGTTTGTATAAAAACATTTTACGTGACGTCATTAAAATACAGACACCATAAAACTATTTTACCGTGACGTCATTTGTATAAAACTGCTTGCTGTCACACTGTCAAAATGGTTTTTATAAAAACTTTTATAAAAGTGTTTATACAAATTTTTACTTTCCCATACCTTATAGGTATAGGGTATTACTTTCCCATACCTTATAGGTATAGGGTATTACTTTCCCATACCTTATAGGTATAGGGTAAGTATTGAATTCATGAAAATTTTCGAAATCGAGATTTTAACGGAAATATCTGTTTTGGGTCTCTAGGAACCCAAAAAAGTGGTTTTTAAAAAATGTCTGTCTGTGGTATGTACGTATGTACGTACGTACGTATGTATGTATGTGACGCTCCTACAGCCGAAAGTATTGCTCCGATTTTGATGCGCTTTGGAATGCGGGGGTATATCGAAAATTCATCGAAAAAATAAGCTTTTCAAAAAAATCCGAAACCGGAAGCGGAAGTTACGCATGTTTTTTTGGTATCACTTTTTTCGTGATTACAATTTTGAAACTTCTATCGCGGATAACGATAGAGGGTCATAAGACAAATCTGTTAGTTTTTTGCCGAACTAGCTAGCTTTAAACTGAAGGGCGCTATGATTTTTTGAAGATTTTGAGTTTAACGCCCAATTACTCGAAAACGGATGAATCGATTCAAATGATTTTTATTTTCTGAATAGTATATGAAGGGTAAAATGAGGTGATATAAAAAGTTTTTTGAAAAATTATAAGGGGCCTAAATTACGAAATTTCAAAATTTTGGAAATTTCAAAAAATTATTTCTCAAAAACTGCTCCAAGGAATTTTTTTAAACTTCATATGTCGACAGAACTCGCAAGGGGCTATCGATATGTTTTTTGAAGAACTCCGTAATTTTCCTGTGGCGCCCTCTACGAAGCTTGGAAGTTTGAAACTTCAAACTCCTTTAATTAATAAACGAAAACAGATAGGAAGCTGGGGTTTTCACTGAATCGCTCAGTACGTAATGGAGCATATGAATATGCAAAGAAATATTACACTCGTGGATATATGTAAGTGCACCGGCCCCCTCGCCCCTCTTTTTTAGAAAAATATTTTTTTTATTCTAACGGTTGTTATTTGTTTGCGCCAAAGAATCTTTTTCCGCGAAAATAAAAAAATCGATTTTTTATGCCCTACAAAATATAATTTCCAGGAAAATTTTACCTCGGTAGCAATAGCGATCGGTACTAGTTAGACCGCGCGACGGCCTAGCGGTACGGACAGCCCTGCGCACTTTGGTTCAGAACCATTGCCATACTGTCGCGCTACATTCATTTCTTTAACCGGTATTACAACAACAAGTTATAAATCATTTATCAAAATTTTGTATTTAATACTTAATTTGATATATATAATTATTATTTATATATATAATTTGAAATAAAGATGATATGAACAGTTTCCAGTATGGGAAAGTCCAGGGAGGCAGTCGCGTCCACTTATTACAGTGGGACATCGGCTTTAAATATTAAATGCTTCTGAAAATAACATGTGCATGTCCAAATACGTAAAAAGCACAGAAAGTAAATAAACCTGTTAAAATTGTGACTATTATTATCATTAAATATACAAATATTAATTTCAACGAAGTAAGACAAGAAACAATTAACAAGAGATCTAAAGATTATAAGAAGTAAAAAGAAGAGCAAGAGAGAAACAGGGGATTCCCAGAAGTATATTGTATTATCATATTTGTTTCTTTCAACCACTTTAATGCGCTTAAAAATATTTGTCATAAGGACCCAATATGACAAAAAATATTCGTTTGGACAAGTGTTCAGACGAGAAGAATGTCCACAAGGCGATTAAAAATACTTAGTAATCTAGTATTATACAGTATATAACTGATCGTTGAATTTATGTATAACGTCTTGTGTTTATGTTTAAGTTTCGAGGGATTCCCGAAGGTTATCCGGAGCAACCTCACTATAAGATTATCAGTAGTAGACTATCATAAAGGAACTGAGAGTTCCCGCCGATGGGGATTCCACGATTCCCATTAATCAGAGTTTTTTCCCAAGAAATAATTTAAAATTCCAATATTCGTAGTTACGTATAAGAGTTTCCGTAAGATAGCGCAATCATAAATGCTGGGAACCCGACAACATCCTGCGGCGAGCATTCACTGCACACCAAGCTGTCTCGGGTTCGAATCCCGAGTCAGTATCCGTTCACGATTAACAGAATTAGTCATAGTTCAATAGCACCAAAGTAAGTAAAAAAGATATACTAAGGTAAGCCGCAAAGTGTTGTGAAATTTCATAGCCAAGCTATCAAACTTGAAGATAAATAAGCAATTTTAACAAATAAGCAAATAACTATTATTGTTGAATTTATATTACAGTAAAAATTAAATAAAAATGTGTTTTAGAAGATAATTTTACTTAAATGTTAGGTTTCGGTGTGAAGAAGCTTTATAACAATCAACCTCAATATGACGCAGAGAGAGATAAAAACCAAGCAGATGAAGCGCAACCGGAAGCAAGTTTCCATTGCGTTTATTATTATTAGCTAATATTTATAAATAAATGTGTAAAAAAGATATATAAATATCTCTTTTAATACGTAATCGCGAATCGGTTTAACTTATTCTGAAATGATTGAGTGTGGTTCTTATAAAAACAATGCAACCATGCCAGAACATAATTAATATTAAAATCAGTGGTCGACTGCTGGCGTAAACATTTACATGGCTAATCGAAAATGGAAAATCCACAAACAAACATAACATACTAATTTCGCTTTTATAATGATAACAATGTTATTTTTACTCCTCAATTACTTTAACATTCGATAAATTATATATAATTGATACTGTTTTTGTACTGCAAGGGTAGCAATAAATATATTCCACAGAGCCATTATGCAATATATTGGTATACAGGGTGACCAGGAAAGGTCCGACCAAAATTGTGGGGAGAGTTCGTCACCCACACTAAGGGTGCTTTTTCATCATTTTCGATTGTTAGGAGACATATTGAACGCTAAAAGGTTGTTCCTAAACAGCTGTTTTTCTAAATAGTTATACAAAACTTTGGCAGATTTAAATTACATTTGATATGTAAAGTAACCAAGTGGATTTACTGTATACGAAACAGTCAAGATGGGCTAAAACCATGATTTTTTAATCAATAAATGCATTGATTTCTTCGAAATAGAGTTTGTGATTTAAAAACTTTTGCCGCGAGAAAATATAAAAGAATATGATTGATGGTTAACTTATTAACCATTAGCATAAAACCGATATAACACATTAAACTAAATCTAAATTTTTAACTGTTATAATAAAAATATAATTCGTATGAGCTAGTTTTTCTACCATAAGATTTAAAAATAATTTAAATACGAGGAGTATTCAATTTTAAACAGGAACTTCCGCCATCTGGATTTCTAATACCTTCTTGGAAGAAGTCTTTGTGTTACATATGTATCCCCTCTTGAACATCTTCGATAACATCGTTATGTGACAAATCCATTCCCGGTTAAAAATTCTTTTAGTGCCCCAATCAAATAAAAATCGGAGGAAGCAAAATGAGGACTATATGCTATTGCGGAAAAAGGTCCCGCTGAAGTTTGTATATGGTTTGAATTGTTCTTACAGCGATATGAGAGCGAGCATTGCCTTAGAGAAAGCAAACAGAGCTTTGTCTTCTCTTCCGTTTCTACCAAATCGTCTGTTAAACTTTATCGCGTAAAAGAGAAAATAATTGTCTTCATTGATTGCACGACGTTGTGTAAGGAAATCAACAAAGGGCAACCCTTGAGAATCCCAAAAAAAACGTTGCCATCACTTTACCAACCGACAACACAGTTTCTGCTTTCTTTGGCTATGGAGATGTGGTGTGACACCACTGCGTGCTTCTACGTTTTCACTCAGAAGTAAAATAATGTACCCGGTTCATTAGTTGTAACAATGACGCACGCGCCAACCCTTGATTACTATCTGTACGCAGAACCCGAGTGCTGTGTAGCAGTATTATTAAGAAGTACTAAATACAATAGTGTTTTATTCCAAACTGTACTACTACATAGCGCGCTGTTATTGTGTATATAGCGCTTTCACCGTTAATGGTGGGTTACAGAATTGAATAGAATAAGACATCAAAAATAATGCCTCTCCTTTTCTGTTACATTATTTATATGAGAGGTATTTCGCCTGTGCATGAGTTGCCGAAGCAGAAGATGAAGTACTCTACGTCAGTGGTTCTCAACCGGGGATACATGTACCCCTAAGGGTACGAGCGTAAATAGAAGAGGTACATTTAACTTTCAATATAAAATGGCGTATGTTAATCAATTTGCTGCAAATTATTAACACAAGAAATCACAAAACTTGCTTTAAAATATCCCAGTATGAACACCGATTTCCCTTTTAACAGTCCAAACAACTTGTTTATCCACTTGATTTGCCTCTCTATTTGTGCCGTTAGTGCCGAGTGAACCTGTAGTCTAGTAATATTACGGTTCAACCGAGCATTAATTTTAGAAAAGAAAAAAATTTTTTTTTATTCTAAAATTATTGCTCGATGAGATAGGGGCTTTTCGTGTTTTTACTGGACTACTGGTATTAGGAATAACGAGGCCTGGATCGTACCCCTACCATGCAATGCGTGTAACTGCATGCGCACATTACTTGATATTTAGCAAATTTAGACGGGTTGTGATATTTTCAATAAATCGATGCTTTTATTCGAACTAATGAAATAGATTGGAAAAAGTGCATCGACATCTGCGCTGATGGAGCTAAAGCTATGCAAGGTCCAGTTCCTGGTGTAGTTGTAAGGATTAAAGAAGTGGCACATCCATCTTGTTCAAGTAGCCACTGTATTCTCCACAGAGAAAATTTAGCGGTAAAAACATTCCTCTGTCTTTAAAGGACATTTTTAAGGCACTAACAAATATAGTTAACTTTGTAAAAAACAGTGCGATAAATATTATATTTTTGAGGCAAATTTGTACTGAAATGGGTAGTGATTACGACTGTCTACTATTTTATACAAAAGTATGTTGGTTGAGCCGAGGAAAATTATTGACGAGGATATATGAATTACGTTCTGAAGTATTAGCATTTTTAAACAAACGCAAGAGTGAAGCTCAGAAAAAATCAACTAAGGAAAAAATACAACTACACATTGATTTAATGATTTCCGACCACACTTTACAAGGTGTAGCGTATTTGTGTGACATATTTGAAAAATATAAACTTAACGCATTAAATTTATCACTGCAAGGGAAAAATAATAATATTTTCACTGCCAATGACATAATTTCTGCGTTCAAGATGAAAATTTCAATGTGGAAGAAAAGATCTAAGGCAGGAGAATTTGACATTTTTGATAAATTGAGTTCTTATCTTTTAGAAAAGAAGATTCTCGTTGATATTGATTTAAAAAAGCTATAATTCAACATCTTGAGGATCTGTTGACTTCATTTAACAATTATTTTCCTGACGATAATAAAATTGAAAATTATATGTGGATAGTAAATCCTCCTTCTGCAAATAAAAAACATTATAGCTTGTCAGCAAAAGAAGAAGAGCAACTGATTGACATTTCTACTGAGACGAAATATAAAGAAATGTTTTCTACTGTATCTGTATCGTCACTTTGGGCTGGTCTAGTGAAAGCTTATCCAAACACAGTCGATAAAGCGTGACACAAAAACTAAAAAAAGAAACAGGCTTGACGCATCAGCAGACATTCGTTGTCAGTTAACAACGTGGGAACCAAATTTTGAAAAAATTGCTGAAGATTTGTCGCAACAAATATCCCATTAAATTTTGTTAGAAATTATTGTAGAATAATTTAAATTTTGTTTATCGTTAATTATAATTATTTATTTTTAGGAAATGTAATTTATGCATGTATTGAAATGACTTCTGTGATATTATATAATATACTTATCAAATAATAATAAATAAATGTTTGTACGTGATTAAATTTATTATTATTTAGGAAAATAAGTAATCCACTTTTAGTTATAGTTAGTTAGTTACAGTTTTTTTACGGCGCTCAGTTATAAGGGCTGTATACATCTAACGCAGTAATTATAAAATTTACATACAAAAATATAAGGGGTACTTGAGAAACAACTAATGGGCTAATGGGGTACATCAACAAAAAAGGTTGAGGACCACTGCTCTACGTAATGCTCGTTTACCTGGCTATAACCGGTCTAACATTGAAACCAGATCACTGTGACTTGAGGGAGATATAGTTATTGCGTACAGCCATAATTTTCAATTCTGTATTTTTCTTATGCAGAACGGGAGAGACAGTATTTTTGTTGTCCTATTCAATTTAATCCTGAGCCCCCTATTAAGAGGGTCGACTCCACTCGAAATTTCCTATAAAACAGCTTTACTTCAAATCGGTGTTATTACTAATTGCAAAACGATTTTCGAACCGAAAAAAATTGAGCGCATTCTAGGAAGACTTTAGATAAGAGGATTACGTTTGGGGTGTCAATCAACGTTTACCTGGCTTGGCAGGACTGGTAAACGTTCTGGCAAAACTATAAAAATTGTAAATTTTGAATCGGTTATTAATTAACTTGGAAACTGTAAATTATTAAATAAAAAATCGTAGCTAAAAGATGTATTTCTACTCTATAAACGTAGATATATTGCAACATTTTATAAATATGTCTCGATTTTGTCAAAAAAAATTCGAAGTAACCCTATTTTTTCAAAAATGTAGATAGTTTGTAATTTTTTTTTGGCCGATTGGTTAATTTTATACAAAAATTTGCAAAGTACGGACCTAAAGCAGTCTTTCTAGAATGCGCTCAATTTTTTTCGGTTCGAAAATCGTTTTGCAATTAGTAATAACACCGATTTGAAGTAAAGCTGTTTTATAGGAAATTTCGAGTGGAGTCGACCCTCTTAACTCTGAAAGCACTGTAGCAGTATATTTAAGAACGGCACTTTACGCATCTCTCTACGCCTAACTATACTTACTGGTAGTTTTTCCCTCCGACGCAGAACTTCAAAATGAAGAAGCAGATGAAAACATTATACAAATGATTTCAAATCCGCCAATTAATCTTACTGAACGACAGATATAAAGACTAGATGACAAATGGCGGTAAGTCCAACTGTTTTATAGTCATACTTAATTTGCACTACAGCAAACTTTTTGAGTGCAGCTCAGACTACATCAAATCATATTTATATTGCGTCCCTTATATAGCTGTAAAATAAATGCAACAAAATTCTGTTTTCTTGATGTATAATGTAATGTTATATTCCTAAGTTATACAGGGTGTTTCTAAATGAAGTAGTATAATTTATACAGCTGAATATAGCGATCAAAACATGTAATCTAAAGTTATACCCCTACAGAGTTACAGCACTCTGAAGTTAGTAAGGGACAATTACTTTTTTGTTAATAAAAATTGATTCACTAAAATTTTTCGGTTACTACTACTGAATGAAAGATACATTGCGGTACGGTTGCGGTTCTCGGTGAAGTTTTTGAGGGCGGTAATGTAGGCGTTGTGACCACCGTTAATTTCTTAATAATTGTAACCCTTAACATTTTTATACTTTTTATGGCACTATTAGATTTCCTTAGATATCTACCCAAAAAAGTCCTCTTAATCAAAGTTGCTGGGATACACTCTTTTCAAGATAATTTATGTTTTATACGTGAAAACATCAGTTTTCTGCTGCACACGCAAATAAAACCTTTTGGAGCTGTATATGGGCTGAAAAATACCTTCATAGAAATTTTAAAGCCAGTTTGAGTTTTTTTAATGAACATATATTGTTTAATATATCAGCATATCTTGCTATGATGTGCGAGAACGTTCTCAAAAATTTTGCTATATATTATTATTGAGCTATTCATTGTTTCAGACAAGAACATTTCGGCGACCGAGACCATTTAAGTGTACTAACCGTGTTAAGAAAAAGAAGAAAAAACAGATAAATATAAAGACTTGGTTATTGAAATTACACTAAATATAGAGCCGCTTATAATTTTAATATTAGCTCCAATTATGGTCAGAATTAATGATAAACATTTTTCCAGTGAAACTGTTTGCATAGGCAGCAGTGGTTTTTGTAATCAGATGAGTCCATGCACAACATTTATATTTACTGTCCACAAAACAAGCATTTGGCGTGTATTTTTCACTCAGAGCAGAGTGAAGCGAACACCCTGTTCACCCCTGTTCACCCTGGTGGAAATCGTGTTCCCTCAATAACTATGACAAATGATTCAAAGGCGGTAAGAAATCTATTAAGGACTGTGTTGCCAAATTCTAAATCGCTTCTCTGCATCATCCATGCCTGAAACTAACTCTTGGAAAGCAGCAGATATTCACATTAAAAGGCTCGAATGGGAAAGTGGCAAATGATCGTTACCAAATAAGTAAAATAGTTGAAGAGTTTTGCAAGCAACTATACCAATCTGAGAATTAAGAAATTTTAATAACACGACAGACGAAGTCAACATTGCTCTAAAAGGAATGAAATCAAACAGAACAGCAGGCGATGACACAATACCAAGTGACATGATAAAAGAAATGGGAGAGAAAGTAGTAATTATAATGCAAAACTCTTCAACGAATGTCTACAACGTGGAAAAATTCCAAACAAATGGAATGTCTCAAAGGTAATATTACGTATACACAAGAATGGATATAACAAGAAATTACACTACTACAGACCCATAAGCTTGTTATCACATCTGTACAAACTTCTGACCAAAATAGTCACAAATCGCCTGTCGAAATAGCTAGCTAGTAAACGAAGCAACATCAACATGCAATCTACATACAGAAACTTCTTCTTCTTCTTCTAGATGCATTCTTCTAACGAAGAATAGCGATCGCCATGGCTATTGTATTTTCGTGGCGATAGCTTTGAAAAGCGTCCTTGTACTTTCTCCGTGCCATTCTCGGAGATTCTTAAGCTATGAAGTATTCCTTCTACCTAGACGTCGTTTTCCTTCGATTTTCCCTTGCATCACAAGTTGGAGGGTTCTGTACTTTTCGTTTTATCATCACGTGAACGAAGTATTCTAGTTTTGGGTTTTAACCTTGCGTAAGATCTCTGTTTGTTTACCAATTCTATCCAATACTTCGGGGTTTCTTACTCTATCGATCCAAGATATTCTTAAGATCCTTCTATATACCCACATTTCAAAAGACTCCAACTTGCTACTTAGTTTCTTTGTCATCGTCCATCCTTCTAATGCGTATGGGAGAACGGAGAACACATAACATTTTGCTATTCGAGCTCTTATTTAGTTTAAGATTTATGCTGCGGTTGCTGAGTACTGGTTTCAATTTGCACAATGCACTACCAACGATTTTCATCCTTACTTTTATCTCTCGGGTGATGTCCTATTTGTCGTTTACCCAACAGCCAAGGTATTTATATTAATGCACTTATTAGATAGTTTCAGTGCCAAGTAGGATTTGTGGGTAGCTGTTTCGTGGTGTTTTGATGAACTTGGTCTTGGAAATGTTCATGTTGAGATCCATGTCTTTGCTAACGTTGTAGACTTTAGACAGCAGGACTTGTAGGCTTGCTGAAGTCAACAAGTAAAGCTGTGTATGTTATTGATTACTTCTCCATTAATTAATATACCTTCTTGGCTTTCATTCAGAACTTCTGCTAATATTTCCTTTGAGCAGAGGTTAAAGAGTATTGGTGAAAGCACACAACCTTATCTTATACCTCTTTTAATCTCTATATCTTCTGTGGTTGGACTTTCTACCCTAGCTATTTGATGCCAGTACAGGTTTGTGATGATTTTGATGTCATTATTATCTAGTCCTACTTTCCTCGGCACGTGTATTCATATTTGATATTTTACTCAACCGAATGCCTTTTCGTAGTCAATATATGCTATGTACACGTCTTTGTTTACGTCCATACATCCTTGTGCCAGGACTTGAATGCAAAATGGGCATCCCGACTGTTCCTAAACCCAAACTGTGTTTCGCTCACATGCTCCTCGCATTTTCTGTATATCCGATTGTGTGCAATTTTTAAGAATAGTTTTAATACGTTGCTCATTAAGCTGTTGTCCTGTAATCTCTGCATAATTTAGCGTTTGGTTTTTTTGGCAGTGTCACGAATGTTGATTTCAATCATTCTTTGGGTATCTTTCGGGTGTCCTGAAGCATAGCTGATATTAGATGATCTTGTTATTATACCTAAATTTTCATCGTGAATTAATTTTAAAACTTCAGAGTGGATTTCGTCAGAAAAACAAAACCAATAAAATTAGAAAGATGCGTGAGACAGGGAGATAGTTTGTCACCACAACTATTTATCCTTATATAGGAAGATGTGTTTAAAGAGCTGAAATGGGAAAATAAAAGCATCAATGTCATCTAGCTCAAACCCCAGAAGAATTAGAGGAAATGTTGAAAGAAGTAAACAAAGAATCGCAAAAATAGGCCTGAAAATGAACACAAATAAAACAAAAGTAATGTACACAGAAGATCGGAAAATTAAAATAAACAACATAGAAATACAAATAGTGGGCGAAGGATAATGTTTGTACTTGGAAGAGAAATTCAAAAGGCCGAGATAAAAAAATAATAAAACAATCATGGGCGGCATTTGGAAAATTGTAATACATCTTGAGAAACAATAAAATAGCACCAACAGTTATAAGCAATGTTTTTAATACCTATTTACTTTCGGTTATGAGTTATGGGGCCGAAAACTTGACGATGAGAGTAAACAACATGAAACACTTAAGAGTGACACAGAACGCAATGAAAAAGGCTATATTGAGACTCCCACTATGGGATACAAAGACCAATTAATGGGTAAGGAGAAAACTAAAATAGTAGGCATCCATCAAAAAGCCACAAGCCTGAATTGGAAATACCCGGGCTATGTGGCAAGAGATTTATATGACCGCTGGAACAAACGCATGCTTTATCTATGAGAATGGTTGACGACCTGAAAATAACAGCAGAATTTTACTGGAACCAACAAACCCAAAACATAGACATATAGAAATCCATAGAAAAGGCGTATGTATATCCAAAAATAGACAATAGAACACTAGGCAAGAAGAAGAAGAAGACCTTTCATGTTTGTCAAGCATTTTGGAGATGCCTCTGGGAGAACAGCAATAAAATTGAAAAAAAAAATAGACACATGATAATAAACAATTTTCGACCGAAGAATTTGATGACAAGTACTGTGCTTTTATTCAAGATGATGTTGTAAGCAAATACGCAAATTTAAAGCAATATATGGGCAAATTTTATAAACGGAAACTAGAATGAGCTCACGCCTTTTCCGGTAATTTAATAATAAATGGAAATAATACTATAACTAATAATAGCATTATATACGCCGAACTAAAACACAATTCAACGAAACTTCTAATCAAAAAGATTCCTGAGACCCAATATGCGGTTATAGCAGAAAGTGATAATAATTTAATTTATTGTGTTACCGTGAATTTTGGAATGTGTGATTGTTTTTCTAGACGGGAAGGAACATTTTACAAACATGAATGCGCCAATGGAACTTCTGATTAAAAAGATTCCTGAATCCCAAAGATGCGGTTATATGAGAAAGTGATAATAATTTAATTTATAGCGATACCATGAATTTTGGAATGTGTGATTGTTTTGCTAGACAGGAAGAAGCATTTTACAAACATGTATGTACCGTTAAAGAAATCTTCAAGTTCGTCAGGAAATTTGATTCTCTGTTGTCGTCCGATGATAAAAAAGATCTTGCTCGAATGGTACTAGGGATACTATTGAAGTCACTTTTTTGAGGACATGATGGATCCTCACGGCACTACACGTTCATTCACTTCCAGTAGTAAATTGGTAAATTGGTTGGGTGTAATGGAAACAGAATCTAATGCGTTGTCATTACAAAATCATCGATCATCTTGATGCTAACGGAATCGATGAGGTAAAAAATCTGGAAAAAAATGTTTTAAAAATAATTGGCATTATAAACAGTGATACGACACCAGAAGCCATAGATATGATTATAAGATTAAACAGAACCTTAGAAACAATAAAAACTTCTGCATGGGTGATGATTTTGTTTACAAATATAAAAACATATTAAGCGCGGCATTGCAGTTCAGCCTACCTCGATACGCAGAAGAAGTAAAAGACCTGGTTTAGCATGTGGTTCGAAGGAGATCCAAGCAGGGCACCCAACGCAAAATAGTTCTTCATTCTTCTTCTTCTTTCTTAGCTTCTCCGTCGGAGGTTGCTTATCATAACGGCTATTCTTATTTTTGATGTTGCTGCTCTGAATAGTTCAATTGATGTCATTCCATACCACTCTCGCAGGTTGCTTAGCCAGGAGATTCGACGTCGGCCTACATTTCTCTTTCCTCGGATTGTCTGTTGCATAATTAGTTGTAATATCTGGTATTTGTTATTACTTGTAATGTGTCTCAAAAATTCGAGCTTTCTTTTTTTGATCATAGTTAATATTTCCATTGCTTTATTAATTCGATGTAGCACTTCGGTGTTTTTCATTCTAGCAGTCCAAGGTATACGCAATACCCGCCTGCAGACCCACATCGAAGCTTTCTATCCTTTTCGTCGTTTCTATATTTAATGTCCAGCTTTCTACTCCATATAACAGAACTGGGAATACATAACATTGAACCATTTTTAATATTACTTCAAGCGCTAGATCGGGCGCAATTATCAGTTTCTTCATCCTAATAAAGGTTAGTCAGGCTTGTTCGATGCGTGCTAGCAATTCTTGCCTGTGTTGGCCGTTTTCGTTAATTAGCGTCCTTAGGTACTTATAATGTTGTACTTGTTTGATTTTCCTATTTTCTATATATAAATCTATCGCTGCATGTGATTTTTTGTGAACACTACTAATTTGGTTTTGCCAATGTTCATACTGAGGCCGTATCTTTTGCTTGTTGTATTTACTTTTTCTACCATTCTTTGTAGTTCCAAAATGCTGTTGGCCAGGATCACCGTATCATCGGCATACCTCAGGTTGTTTATAGGAATGCCATTTACTATTATTCCTTAGGGTTCCTCTGTTAAGGCTTCTCCGAAAATTGCCTCAGAATAGACGTTAAACATCAAAGGTTACAATACGCACCCCTGCCTCACTCACTTCTTTATTTCTGCTTCCCCTGACAATGTATTCGCTACTTTCACTTTAGCTGTTTGGCCCCAGTAGAAATTTGATATTATGAGGATGTCCTGATGGTCTATTTTCAAGTTATCTAATATCTCTAACAGCTTGTCGTGTTTTACATTGTCGAAGGCTTTTGTATAATCTATGAAGCACCCGAATAGGTCATTGTTCATGTCCTAACATCTTTGTACTAGCACATTAAACGCAAAAAGTGCTTCCCTGGTACCGAAACCGTTGCGAAATCCAAATTGGGTATTAGAGATCTCTGCCTCGCAATTTTTATATATTCTGGTGTGTATGACTCGCAGGAAGACCGGACGTGGCTCATAAGACTTATGGTTCTATAATCATTACAGTCTGTAGCGTGTTTTCTTCGGTATAGTAACGAATGTAGATATCATCCAGTCATGTCATAATTAGAAAACATAAATATCCCAGGTTATTAAAGGACGCAGTAAATGTTAATCTCAGAAATACAAAATCGCATTAAGGCTTATTTTTTTACTTTACCTAAACTATTTCAATAGTACATTAAACATTTATTTTAACATATGAATTATAATTTCGTTTATATTATTGATATTGTTGTAGAAGTATTGCGGTTTATGTTCAATTGACCATTAACCTATTAATGAAAATTTTTTTTGCAATAATTAAATTCGCATACGAAAAGACAGTTTCCAATTTAAATTATTCAATTCAGCATAAACAGTATTTCAGAGGTTATTTTGCATTTACAAATACAGTTCGCAGTGCTAAACTGTGGCCTGCCAAAGTTCTTGACCGTACTGCTATACAGAACAATGACGCACTGTGTATAGTATACAGGCAATCTCATAAGAACAAGTTTTGTCTTTGCCTCTATCTTGTAAAACTATATACGTTGATAACAATACCGTTCGTCCAACTCGTTACGTTCAAGTAGAAAACAGATCCGTAATGAGGTAGATGCATAACTCTCACTCTGGATTTCAGTAATAAACCGACTTTAAAATTTACCTGAATACGTACCGGCTAGTTTTTGTGGTCAGAGCCGGGCTGCCGTGAAGTGTAGACGCGTCTAGTAGTGCTCCGCTTAAGTGTTTAAAAAATAACTGCAAATAAGTTTATTTAGTGGGGTACACACCCGCGTTTAGTGCGTGGGGAAATCGCCAAGCTGGTGTAGTGAGGATGTATAAACAATCAAGTGCACCTGCGGCCACCTGCTCTATCGGCTGACCGATCAAACCGCGGAAAAGACAGCAAAAACGAGGGAGGAAGTGATCAAGTAGTCTCGTATTGTAGTCTAGTCGGATCTAATATATATATTGTAACAAGTGCATGAAAGTGCAGTACAAGGGGACAGGAAAGGTTCAGCAGGTAGGAACCTTTACGGAACAGGGAAAAACGGGTCGACAAATAAGTCGTCGCAACTAAAAACTGAATTCTTGGAATAAGTCCATAAATTTTAATCGAGGATAACACAAGCCGACTTCGGCTAAATTTCCACTTTTAGTAAATACGTCGATTTTGAACGCAAGATAGTAAAACTTGACTTCTGTTATTCATTGCGGGTAAATCTATTGTATTTCATTGTGAATTAGACAGTGTTTAAAAATTCACAGTGGGGGGTAGTTAATAAGCAAAGTAAATACGTCGATTTTGAACTCATGCAATTAAGTAAAATTTGGTTCTGGATTTTCAGTGCATGTAAAACTATTGCATTTCATTGTGAAACAGATAGAGTTCATAAATTCGCACTGGAGTAAGCAATTGTAACCCCTTAACGTAATAAATGAATTGTAAACGTTAATCTCATTTAATCTAATGTAATCTAATTTTACTTAATATGATTTTGAATTTTAAATTTTTAAATTTTAAGATTTTGAAATTTAAAGTTAAAATTTTAATTTTAGTTTAATTCAGAAACCGCAAATTAGGTAGGTCCAATATCTACCATTAAGGGATGCGGTCAAGCAGAACCAGTAATATCAGAAGGTAGGAAGATACACACGGAAGACTACACAACAGTAAACCCACGGCAATTATCAAAAGCAGGAAACACAATACAGGCAATGGAACAGGAAACAGTATATACGGACACACACAAACCGACGGTGCGGAAAATTCCAGGAGATGGAAACTGTTTATTCACTTAGATAGGAGATTAAAACACAGGGGACACAGCACCGGGAGAACAGCTCAAACAGGAAGCTTCCAACTTAAGAAAAAAATTGTGTCATACATCAGAGGAAATGTACAAAAATTCCAATTGCAACTGGAGGAAAATGTAAAAAACCTGGCTCCGCGCTACAATCATCTGGCACAGCACTACAAATACACCTAGGGGAAGAGGGGTTTTGGGGAGGAGCCGAATCAATAGCAGCAGCAGCAGAAATACTAAAGGCGTCAATAGAAATACACTACGAAGCGGGACCGACCTCCACACTCACTCCGGTAGACACCAACCAACCACTCAAAGAAATAAGAATAGCGTACAAGTCCGCAGGAGACATTAAGAATCGACTGAAGAATAACAGGATAACAATGAAGAAGAAGCAGTAAGAGGTCGAGGAAGGGGAAAACAAAGGAGAGGAAACGAAACAAGTACCAGTGGGAAAGAAAACGATGGACTCAGAACCGACAACTGCAGAGGGGAAGGCTGGAAAAGAAGGAAGAAGAATCGAGAGTCGACATTACAATTAAGGGGAAAAATTCGATTTGGGGTTAATATTAAGTTACTAGTTATTAGGAAACTAAGATAGATGGAAACTGTTACCTTAAAAGAATAGATAGATAAGAGATACGGACAATGTGAAACTTTGATACCAAAGTTTATTAGGGTCAAATGCATAATCGCATAACGGTCCCGGGTATATACTCAAAATCCCATTGATATGTAGCTTACTAACTACCCGGTGTTGCAGCAGCGGTGCCTTGCGGTGTACATTGCAGGCCTGCTAACGCGGTGCAACATCCCACCCGATCTCACTCTATCCCATAAAATCCTTCCCACCTACTGGCATGGGGTGGGCCTGGCGTAATCCAAGAGTGACCCTCGAGTAAGCTCCATGTCAGATGATGATGATGATGAATACGTACCGACTAGTTTTTGTTGCTGAGAGCTTAGCGTGAGTTATTAAACCTCTTAGATGCTAAAACCGCCTCAGGTAGATTGTTCTTATAACACTGCATAAACTATAAGGTATGCAGTAAAAAATTTAGGGGTTTTGCACTTCAGAACTATACTTTTATACAGAGCAATGGCGTTCTGCATAATAGAGATACTCATTCCGCAACCCAGGGGCGCAAAAGTGTGCACCTCACCTGGGCGGTCGCATTCGGAGGCGGCAAGAATTCAATTTCAATACATATTTAAATAAAAGTAAAATAGAAAAAAATATATACAAAGTCATCATCAATCGTATGTATTGAAAATCAGGGCATTTATAGTTAATCTGGTTCTTCCCCGACAAAATTGTTTAACCTAAAACTCGGTTGTTTGACAACAAATAATTGTGATATTTCATATTTGGGCCTGTTTCATACCACATTATGGGTTTGGATAATAATTGATACTCGCTTAGTAATTAAAAAATGAATATTTTATTAATAGGAAACACAAGTGCAAGATAATGATCTGTATACTGGTTTAAGCTAGATCGAAAATGTGAATGTTAGATGGCGGCTGACGAATAGATAAGAAAAAATCTTTCTCATGGTCAATTCCAAACTTGTAATTTAAGCAATATTTATTTACGAAAGTATCGTTATCGATAACGTTATTGATTTGTCGGAAAGCCATTACAAAATCAATTTTTATTTTACAGTGTGAGATTCCACGATATCTAACATAGATTCCTGTTTCACCCCTTTAAGGCCCTTTTGGCTGTTCAAAAGTAAAGCAAGCGAAGCCTCATTACAAGTTAGACCTATCTACATATATCTTATACATAATCGTCCAAATTGAAAGCCCTACAAGGTATATCCACAAACCAACTTCCGATATATGCAATAAATTGTACTACTAATCAGGTCATCACTGCATAAATCAATAACGATTGGTGTTGGGCGATGCGTATGGTTGTGTCAGATCATAGTTGTTTAAAATCCGTCCAGTTGTGGGGAATAGTCGATGATTAGGTTTCTGAACGCAAAAAATATGTTACTATGGAGAAGTTAAGACAAGCCATATAGAGTAAACGACCAGGACTTCTAAAATTGTTTTGTGGACGATAATGCAAGACCGCATACAGCCGCGGCCACACGAACTTAATGCAAAAACTTCAAATGGGAACTTTTTGAGCACCCTCCGTATATCCCGGACTTCGCATTGTCTTACTAACTTTACTCAAAGAAATGTTTGGCAGATCAGCGATTTAACACTTACTCCGACGGGAATTCTGTAACAGTGTCACGCTACGACAAATACTTGAATTTACAAGGCGAGTATGTTGCTAAATATTCTAAGCTCTAAACTAATTATTAATAAAAATTAATATACTGAAAAACAATAATGCTTGGCATTATTTATGGCTAATCGGAACTTACTTTGTGCATATGCCTAGTATATTGGCAATTTGTTTATCTGCATATCAAACTAGATAATTAAAAAGATACACATTATCTATTGTTATCGACCGTGATCCACATAACAAAGATCTTACTACAATAGACTGTGTAACGACAAATAGACTGAGGTTATAAACAACAACGTAACAGATCTACTAACACTTTTCTATTTGTTTTAATGGAGGTTTAATAACTCGCGTAGAACTTATAATAGAAAATTATTAAAACATGAAAATAAAAATGATTCACCCTCACTTTATAAAGTTTAAAGTATGGATAAATTCCGGTGAACTGTTTTTTTAAGGTTACGCAATATCTGCCTATTTATGTAGTAGTCTCAAAAATAATTAAGACACATTATAAAAACAAAATTGTGTAGTTATGTATTCGAACATACATTTTTAAATAATAGCTGCTGTGGCATACTAACTTGTTTTTAGATAGAATTAGTAAGTCGATGTACCCGCTAACAAAGAAAAAGTGTACCCGAGTGCGGTTTCTGCAAAATATTCTTATTCAAGAAGGCTGATTAGATAAGACTAACATATGTATGGAAAACTGCTAAATAAACAGTCATTAAAAGCACCATTTTCAAAAACCATGCGGCTTTACTAATCCTAAAGTTAGGAGGATTCACAACAAAATATTCTGTTTGAATAAGCTGCTCTCCCAGCTTTGTAATAATAAGAGCTTCAGTTTCCTCTTCCTCGTTTTTTGAAAAATTTGCAATTTCCTTAATTTTGTAATACACTTTTTCGCATTACATTCGACATTTCTTAATTCGTCGAAATTAAAGACCTAGCTAAATAGTGGTAGCAGAACACTAAACCAAAATTTTCTAAAATCCAAAGGCGTCTTTGTAAATAAATAAAAATAATTTTGTAGGCCTCTTCTACACCTATCATGATAATCAAATCCTTAACACCATTTACGATAAATATTTTTGAAACACGTTAATCTTACAACTCTTTCATTCTCAAAGTTATTTGTACATGCTATAATATCGATGCATAAGCTTTATCAGATAAGTTAAAGATTATGTCAATTATATTAATGGTTTGAGCGTAACGGGGAATTAAACTCGAAAAGTTGTAAGTGTAAACTATCTTGAGGGCTCTATTGAACATGTTTTTGTAATCTAACCCGACTTCCATTACGGTACGAAATTAATCAAAATCCTTAAAACCGATAAGATACTACTAAGTAGATGAAAACTGAAATGATTATTGTCATACTGTTAATGCTGCGAAAGTTTAAGGCGAATCAAATTTTGCTTTAAATGTTCCTTGAGATAGTTCGAGGAATAATATCTAGCCTCAAACATTTTAGAAAATCTACGCTAAATACTTGAATAATTACAATTTTCAGTTAAACAATACGTCCTTTAACGTTTTCCGCATTCAGCTTTCAACAGGTTTTATTAGTTTTATTCACTTAAAGCGTATTTTTAATGTTTATTTGTCTGCATACAACCTTTTCACTGCCTCTATGATTTTTGAAAGTGTTACCAACATACTCAGTAGAAATCTCACCCCCCTCCCCCCTGCAGGCAATGAAGATAACCTGATCGTTCAGTATTATCTTATCGTCAATCTTATTTGATATAACAGTTCGTGTTTAGTAATTTATTCAATTTATGCAATGATTAATATCTAGATTCTGACGTGTTTTTCGACAGTTCGACGGCATTTGAATAATATTGTTTTGATTGTACAACTAGGAGTAGAGATGACAAAAGTCTCTAAAGGTGAAGGGAGCCGTTCCAGAGGTGTACAGCAAACACTGAGCTCGTGCTAAGGGAGCGGCAAAGAGTGACCCTGGCAGAATAGCAATTGAAGTATTAGAAGGGCACCTTAAAGGGATCGTTGCTGGGCGAAATAGGAATAGTTCCTATTCTAAAGTTTAACCTCACAACTTGCCTATTAATTTAACATTACCTGAACTTGAAAATACAAACGAAAGAAAAACATCACTGAATAATCACAAGCAAATAGTTAACACCATTGTCCATCACGAACCAGGATCTTCTTACACAACCCAGGTGTTTAGTTAGGTCTTGCGACGAAGCGCGTTTACCTTATGGTAGTCACGAGATGTTGTTCAATAATAGATTTGAACTTTAGTATTACCCATTAACTACTTGTTTTAATTAACTTCGCAGATTCTTTGTAAACAGTGACAACTACATTTTGTGATTTGTCCCAATGTGCTACTTCTTTTTCAATACTTTCCAAGAATTCTTGAAATAGAAGCTTTTTATCCTACGTTAGACAATGACTAAGAGTTGAAGTTGAACCACTCCTCAAAACCAACATGAATTTAAAAATGTACTAGTGTACTAATCTCGACCAAATTGATTTGGTTTCATAATACCTGATGTCCTGCCGTTAAATTGAAATATGTAAGTTCCGCATTCCCTTCTGGTGTCTCAAGTTCTCGTTTTTCTGAAGCCTGAGACCTTAGAAACTAGACCTGCACGCATCCGGTATAAAGAGTGCAGGTTAGTTTATATTTTTTACGAATTGGCTCGCTAAAGTTTACAGCGAATTCGATTCATTGAATATCATGGCGATATTTTACTAGGTTATTTCGGTCTATCATCATTCACAAAACAATCTCCACGAACAGTACACAGCCCTCCAGAATTAGAAACATTTACGTTTACTATTTGACACAAAATACCATATGCCTCCCGACAAGGAGACACCAAATCTTCAAAACTTCTCAGTCTGGCTTTGGAAAACAATTCTTCTTTTCGCAGACGTTATCGTTTTGATTAGTAGTGATCTAGAAGAACTGCACGTATCTTAACAGAACTCAAACTGGTATCGGAAAAAATAGGTCCCACCATGACCATGGGAAAAACTGAAGTCATGACTAGGGATGGTAGAACACTCGGCAACTGAAGTCATGACTAGGGATGGTAGAACACTCGGCAACCAAGAACTGGAAAGAGTCGAGGAATACGGGACACACGACACACATCAAATTAAACTTATATTATCAAATTGCCGAAGTAAACAGAAGAACTCTAATCACATAGGCAGCAACCGGAAAACTAGGATACATTATTTAGTATGTGTATTCTTTCGGTAATGATTTATAGTATGGAGACTAGTTATGCTAGCAACGCTATTGAGCGTACGTGTGAAGATGTCATAGAGAAAATAGCGAGGTTAAAGTGGAACTGGGCAGGTCATATATCAAAGTAGAAGACTACACCATAGATAAAATACATTTTACAGTGGATATCAAGGCTACACAACCGCAACGTTGGACCACTGCAGAGACGACGGTCAGACTACATTACAAGAAAAAGCTGGAAAGTATTGGCAATATGTGACACAAGACAAGAGGAGGTGGAAACGGAGAGTAGAGGCTTCCGTCCAGGAGTCGATAAGAAGGGGCTGCTACAGAAGAAGAAGAAGAAGAAGCACGCTACTTTTATATTTACGCAGATTATTCGTTTCTCCAAACGGAGCAACTTGGCGGACAAATGTCCTACGCTAACACGATGCTACCCCCGGTGCCTCAGAGAACACCTCAAGCCATCCCCCACCGCCCCAGCACTACCTTAAACAGGGTTAAAGTGGAAAGAGTGTGCGGTACTGTCTTCGGGTCTCCCCGCAAATATTTCCCATAGGCAATTTATTTATTTGTCTTCAATAAAAAAGTATACACGCATTGAATAATTAAATATTTTTTAATTACGAAAACTCGTTTAAGATCACCGTTTGTAGTGGCGTTTATCATAACAACAAATGGCGATTTTCCCATACTTCAAACAGTAGAGAGACGTGTCAAATTCAAAGCTTACCCTTGGAATTCCGAAAACAGTAGGAGTTACAACTACGGTTAAAGAAAAAAAATCAAGTCACAGTCGTGTTAGATAGAATAACTAATACCTGTTAGTTGAATGAAATGATTAAATTAAATATGTAGTACAGAATTCGCATTTGGCAAGTGATCCAATCAGCAAAACACAGCTAGGGGCACCTCGTTCAAAAAAGCTTTACTAAATCTTAAATAAACTATGCTTACTTAAAAATAATAAATAATAACCATATTTAACAATTAATACGAATATACGAGCTATGCTTCGATTATTATTGGCGACTGCCGTCGTAATGACATCCAATGCTAAGAACTGTTAAGCCTCTGTCCCACTGTAAACATTTTTTATAAAAAATCATAACCTAACTTGACTTCAGAGTTATTCTACCAAAGTCGTTCAGGTTCGATTCCTGAGCACGGCACTTTCCCAGGGTGATGTCTTAGTTATGCTTGGGGCATAGCCACATGGCATTATTCAAGGATGGAGGCATGGTAGACTCACGTATAGCACGAAATATGCTGAGCCGGAATAAGCTGGGAGGGATGGGAATCATGGCGTTACCGAAAGCAACTCCATGATTCTTAAAAACAATTATATAAAATACAGTTGAAGGCGCTTATAACGAACTTGCTTTATAAATATCCTTGCTTATAACGAACCCGTAAATAACGTCCTTCCCGATATAACAAAATACAAAATTCTTCCCGTCCTTGGTTCGTAAACATACTTAAAACATTGTGCTAAATATCAGCGGGTACCTAAACGCTTTTAACAATTATCAAAGGAGTCTGGTAGTTATTTTCCTTAAAAAAGTAGATAAATTATTGCGAGTTTCCAGTTTCTGTATTTTTTAATTGTAAAGGGAAGAGATCGTCTTCAGGAAATCATCAAGTGGGATGTTTAGGTTTAATTCTTTTTATTAAAAAAGTAAATTGTTCGAACTTTCCCAATTATTCCGGTATTTAAGTTGTAAAACGGTGAGGATGTCTAGTTGGGTTTTCCAAAATTACTTATCCGCAAGTAAAAAAGTGTCACCAGTTGCAGCTTCAATTTGTGCTTCCAGGTAACCAGATGAAAATGGAAAATTTAGAACAATAATTTGCAAAAAAAGTTTTTTTTGCGTTTTTATTATATATTGATGTGCTATGTAAATAACTGGGTTCAATTCCCAGTACCGGAACCGGATTTTTAACGGTCTTTCTCCCTCGCAAGGAGAAGGCCAACCGGCGAAGTATTCTGCCTAGTAAATCTTCTATGGAGTAGAAGTGATTACACTTCTCGTGGTTCGGAGCCCACGTTAAGCTGTAGGTCCTCTATGCCTGTGGCACTTTAAACCCGCAACACAGGCATAGGAGAGAAGATCGCTACGTCTCGTAAGAGAGAAAGCACTCGACGAGTAAATAAATGCATATTAAATGGAATCATTTTTTACGAATTTCGAATATAGCGAACTCATTTTGCAGGTCCCTCGCGATTCCTTGTAACCTATTGCAACTAACACCCTGTAAAAAATAGTTTATAAAAGTATCAGGTGGTGTTTATAAACAAACAAGAAGAGAGGCTGTGGTGTACTTATGTATTAGTTAGCTGTTGTATTTTTTCATAATAACGAAAAACTCAGACGTAAAACATAAATTATTAGGAGGTACGATTTAAAATAAGTACATATGTTAGGCTGCCACCTAATTTCGAAGAAAAACTACACAAACTTTTACAAATGCGTTCAAAAGTAAAATTGCAGCCTTAAGCTATTTGCCAGTAATTCGTGTTTGAACTGTTGAATTTGCAGTTGATGCGGCATCACCTCAAATCAGATATCGAGTTTTATAAAAATTTGCAAAATATTTTACGTAACATCATCAAAATAACGACACAATAAAAATATTTTGACGAGACCTTGTATTTTTAAAATCGCATGTTTGTTCAGCGTAAAAATATTTTTATAAAAACTTTTATGAAAATATTTACAGTGGGACAGGTGCTTTAGAGTCCGAATTCCAGTTTATCACAACAGTCTATTTATAATAAATAAGCTGGTGATCAATTTTCAATTTTCATTTTCCCCTGTAGAAACAAAACATGGTGCAGTTTACCACTACAAACAGTATAGATTTGGCAGTGGAAGCAAAGGCACGGCGTAATTGTGTTGATAAACACTATAATGTCAATGTCACATGTCTTTTATAATATCTGCAATGACCTTCCAATTTACCATTTACACTTGCAGACATGCTTGTTAGTAGAGCGAGATCATTACTACGAATCCAAAAAACACTAATTTTCACATCCGTGTTGTCAATGTTTACTTTCAATCTTGGTATAGTAAACGGTGATATCATACTTCCGTTGCACCAGAAAGGTTCTTCTGCTTTCCGTATCTTCGCAAGTTCTTCCTTTCTAACGCTTCAACGCAAATTTTCTTTGCAACGTCTTCTATTTCTATATGTTTTTTAATTTTATGGATAACTAGTTGAGCAATGTTTAACTGTACTGCAGCATTCCGCTGCCTTATGTTCGACAACTTGTAATTGCTCTAAACTGTTATTTAGCATGGAAATACAAACAAGAAAATGCATGCAAAGAAGGTTTTTGGTCATGGACAAATACAATCCTAAGAACAAATAGATAACATAAACCGAAGTCATGACTACTATAAACGATATTTTTCCTATGTGGTCGTATACGACCGGCCCGATCTTCACGATTGATAACAATACCCGAATAATAACATTATCCGTTATTCCAATAGACGACATGCGCTGTATTATGGAATTTCAAAAGTTCTGCAAAAATAATGTTTTTTTTTGGATTGACATTAATGATCTCTGGAGGTACTATTTTGTGGGAAATATAAGCAACAAAATATGCCATTACTAATTTTGTACCCTGTATTAGAAAATTAACTGAAACTATAATTTGCCGTGATTTTTGCCACACGTAACTGTAATGGCCATATAGTTAAGACAGACTGGCTGTGGTTTTTACCCGTTTAGTTTTTGTAGATACAAATATACAGGGTTGCCCACTGAAAACGAAATAGGCGTGTTTTGTAAGACTAAACCTCAATTCTTCCAAAAACGTCCGAACACGTCACATTAATTTTTCACAGGGACATTGCATGTCGGGCTATTTTCGTTCGCCTATCTTCGACCCCAAAATTGGGATGACTTTCACCTTAAAAATTTTAAATGGGTATCAAAAGATAAATCATTTAAAAGCTCGATGAATTTACTTTTATTTTTGGGCTTAAGCATTAGTTCCCGCTGAAATACAGTCCACAGTTTCAGGATAGTAAATTTTCGAAATGAGCATCATCAGTGTCCCTACAGTAATATATAGGTAGGTTGTGTTCAAAATGCCATCGCACATTCTGAAGCATTTGTGTAGCGATTAGATGGCATTCGTTGATTATACGTTGTCGTAAATCTTATAAAGAATCGTGTTAGTTACGTAAATATTACTCTTTTAACGACCCCACAAAAAGAAATCTAGCGGAGATAAATCTGACGATCTTGCGGACCATTCAATACTGCCGCTTTTTCCAATCCATTGACCCGGAAATATTCCATCCAAATACTGTCGGACAACCAGTGATCAAATGATCTTTTAGGTAATAATGATCATTTTGGATATCTATAATATCAGCTGACATTGAATCAATGTTGTCTTGTAACAATTCCAAGTATACCTGTCCAATCAAATTACCAGATAAGAAAAAAAGACCAAGGAAACGATCACCAAAAATCTCAGCCCAAACATTTAATATTTCGAGGTGTTGAGTATGTATCATTGACATTAACATCAGATGGTAAAGACAATAAAGATATCCTGAATAAAATCGGCCAAGGAAGAAGAATAACACAAGAGCTACACTCGATATTGTAGAGCAATAGGTATTAAACAAAACAAAAAAAAAAAAATATTTATGACGCTAGTTGAAAGTTAAGTCTGAAATGTGGATTGTTAATAAAAGACTGGCACAAAGAATAAATGCAACTGACATAAATTATTGTCGAAGATGCTGCGGTGTAACAAGGCTCGAACACATACGAAATCAAGAAATCAGCCAAACGATAGAAATAGATAAAACTCTAAGAGATACTATAGAAGCAATAAAATTACTCTTGTACAGACATCTTCAACGGATGAGAGAACGTAGATTGCCACATAAGTTATAGAATTGGATACAAAGTGATTTTTTAAAAAGTCAATTGCAGCAAGCCTAGAAAAAAAGCTATTCCGTCTGCAGTCAGCTGTAATGAGCTTTGAAT